>JAPYZC010002313.1:0-15255 GCA_030522665.1 Ichneumoninae sp. A BG-2022a
GATTATACTTCACCCATATTCGTTCCCATAGGATTCCCCATATTCAACCCATACTCAATTTAATACCGTTTCCCATACGACTTTTTTCTACGCGGGTGGCGCATCGACCGTTGAGCGGGAGGCGGTTTCTTCTGAGACTTTGGTGTTTCTGCACTTTACTCAAGTGCAAAAATATTGGTGGATCAGTAGAATATGGCCGTCTGTACCGGCACGGGTTATCCGTAGTTTCCCCGTGTCCCTGGCAAATGCGGTACAGTGTAGCTAAGTCGGCTACGGACGCACTGGAAGTTAGGTAGCTTAGCTGAGTGCGGGTAGGGGGAATTGGAACAATAAATATTCTGCTTTGAGTAAACATTATTTGCTTCGAGCAAAGTTTGATTGATACCGTTTTAAATATAGTGTTTCTGTGCCTAAGCTTTAAAAGCCAAATTTACTTAATGCGTCACAAAATCGAATTTGAACCCCACATGCATGCAATTAACCAGTTACTTGCATCTCCACGATGAACGGAGATTAGAAAGTAACATCTAGTATTCAATGTCAGTGAAGGAAGACGTGGAATATACGTGCTGGGGTGAGGAAATTATGCTTGTTAAAAACTAATTCGCAAACAGTCATCCATCCGCGGTATTCGTACACTAATACCACGCTGATATACTTACAAGTTGGCTTGGCTAATAGTTTTAAACGGTCAACGACTCATGAATCGGTGGCAGCGGCAAGACCGGGCTTTCCATTGCGAGAGGTTTGCGTGAAAGTAGCAGGAATAGCGGTAGAATTCCATTAAATATAGTTACTTCTCTGATTGGTAGTTATAAAATACCTACTTTAGATACAGATTGACCACCTTACTGTACTCGATCGATTTGGAACAACTTCCGGACGATTAATCGGTTGATGATGGACTATCATTTAAAAAAGTGCTTAATGGATGGATAACTAGATCTTGAATCCAGCGACGCGCATTGAACTCATACTACTTTACAATACAAGTCATTTATAATAATATACTAGTGGTATATAGATTTCAATAGCTGATATGAATCGATAATTATTCACAAATGGTGTGATAAATATTCACTTATAATTGACAGCTCTCATTTAAAGCGTGGGGGAAAGGATTCAACCATTTTCAAAGAAAAAATGTGCTTAATTTTTTTGTTATCGATGCAAATAAATGGTACCAAGAATCTCCAGGGTTGATTGTTTGTAAAACTTCTTTTATCGTGAATCTTAGATCTGAATATTAAAAATGGTAAAAGTTCCACGTTTATCAAGATTTTCTATTGAAAATTATATGACAATTTCTTATCTTCGAATCTGAAAATGCTTTTACATGACTGGATAACTATCGCGAATAACCGACCGTAGGATTTTTTAAATACGATTCTTCATACCGGTATCAAATAATGAAACACGTTTTTGGGCACTCACTGTTTAGAAGAAAATTGCCATTAAAATCGCCTTCCATAACTATATAATAAGTATTTTTTTTATTTGGTTGTAATTACTTATATTCATTAATAATTGGTTTGCATTTCATATACATAGTTAATTATGAATATTGAAACCAAATAAATGGAGCTAAGAAGCCATTTTTAACTGCGAAGGGCTTGGACAATTTTTTGGTTCAGCGGACATCCGTATCACGGAGGATCTTTGAACTGTAAAATCCGATGTAATTGAAATTTACAGCGAAGCAATATTTTCAGCTGCCGAGTATGTACAAGACCTATGGAAGTATTTTATACCTCTGCGCAGATGATTACCTTAAGATGATGTGAAAGAATCTCAGTCGGTAACAAAAACTGTAATGAATGTTATTCGAAAATGGTAGATATTTCGAGAAAAAGCAAAGTATTAACGGATGTAGAATTCAATGCCACGTCCGATAATACTTCGCTTGTACCCCAAAAGTCAATGATTTTTACATGGCATCGATTTGAAGAATGCAACTATCTCTCTTGTACTCATATGTCACGTGGTACATGTTTCAACTCACCTTGAAAAAACAGTTTTTTAAGCGAATTTCCGGAGGGACATTTTCCGGGCATTCGAGGGATAAGGCCCCTAAGACGTCCCTCGCGTCTGAAGGGCGCCGAGGTGCTTGGTTCGTTTGAAATTAACCAAATTTTCGTCTGAATTAGTAAAAAAATTTAATGAACAATGAGGATTTTTCCTCGAACTATGTGACAAATGGTAACTTTATAGCTTAGGTCGTTCTCAAGTAATAGGATACAGGATACCCCTGGTAAGCAAACTTTAATTCGGAATTACCATTCGAAATTACAGTGTAGCTCCTGAATAGTCTACCGCTTCTATCATCAGTTTACTTCATTTTAGTTAGTTTGGTCATTGCCCTTATTGACCCTGAAAATCTTTTTATGTGAAGGGGAGGAGGAGGGCAACTTTTCTCATGGGACCTTAACATCGCGGTCCTGAGAAATTGTTTGATCCTGTGTTTAAAAATATGATGGAAATTCATTGCATTTCCTGTCCGCATAAGAAAAGTAGGCCTTTTATGATGTTTTTCTAAACAACTGTTTTCTAGTCCCACAAGTTGTTTTCGCAGTCTTGTATATATTGTATAATCATGGGATCTCCCCTTTGGAGAAAAAAAACCAGAACCGATGGGTCCTCTAACTAGTCTGTTGAACCGGAGAAGGCCAGTAGTCTATTCGTAGTTTGTACCGTTACGCAAAACGCATGCCCCGCCTTTCCAAACGAGCGGAATCTAGGAACGAGTTTCAGCAGTTCTGTGTTGCTGCTGCTCTCTTGTACTCTCTAATTTCACACCATAGCAGAGGCTGTGTCGAACGGAATATAGATACCTACACATTCCGGGTAGCCCAGACAACCGTCGTATTTTCTTTCAACTCAAGTAAAGAATAACAACGCAGAAGGAACAGAGGCTCAGTCGTAAAACCAGTCACTTCCTCGGTTCAGTGCCTCAACGACAAAGTAATAATGGGTTTCTTCTTATAGCGGCTAAATTGGCTTGGTGTAGCGTAAGGTCCAGGAAAGTCGAGATCTCAATAGCTTACTTCTCCGCTACGATGGTGACGATAGATTTCAGTCAAGAATTCAAACGACTTGCCTGCGTAATAAAACCTCTTCTATGAAAGACTATACTTGGCAGAGAAAAATAGTAGCGATACATTTATATGGAATAATTAATCTGTTCGTCATGATCGCACTTATGAAGGGATGCCAAAAAAATCGAACAATAATAGTAACGGCACAATACTAGCAGATTTTGCGGTGTCGTTATTAATGAACAACGAATAAAAGACATAGACAATGTAATATGCTCAAACTATCGCAGATAACAGCCCTTAGATCTAGGCTCCAGAGAGAAGACGCTGCCATTTACCACAGATATCACGAGAAAATTTCCCGAAGTTTTTGACCACGTTTGCCCCCTGTTTTTCATTATCGGGCACCTTATTAAGTGACAGTCGTTAATACCAAATATACAGCTCAAAACCTTTAACGCCGATAATAGTTGCCAAAATGACATTCTGACCTATTAGCGGCTCTGCGAATATTATGGATTTCACGATGCCGGTAACAGTTTCGATATTGGACGTTAAGTAAGTGTATATACGGTACACTACATCGATGGTCAAACGCCAGTAGAGCATATCGGCTATGCTTATATACCGTAGATGGACAGTTATGCGAGATATCTATAAATGCCCACTACATTTTTTTAAAATATAAATTATATGAGGTACGACGTACAAAAAATAATTATTTCCAATGAAGATCGCGAAAATTATTAAAGCTGAGCGCAGCGGTTATGTCGTCGATTTGAAAATAACTCAACTCGAGGTTACTTCCATTGACTCTGTGAATTGTTCTGAGCACTACAAATCATAAGGAAATCATATATTGCATATTATATTTATTTCACTCGGTGGGCAAATGGCAGTTTTCGCGCCAAAAAAAACCGAAAACCCCCTTTTCTCACCTTGTGAAATAAAATTTTGTGCAATACTCGTGTGAAAAACTTTTTCTGAACTCGTGTGACTGCAGCACTCGTCAGAAAAAGTTTTATCGCACCAGTATTAAAATATACTATACTAAAACAGATAGTAAATGTGAAGTAGCATAAAATGAATATTTTTTTCCATAGCCAAATAATAGCATACAATAATGACCTTCTTTCAACAACGAAAATATACGAAATACGAAAATAAAAAATAAGTACCGGTCGTTGACGACGTCTGGCACCGTTGTGATCGGTAAACGGTTCAACTGTAGAATCTAATGTACCGTTTTTTCGCCACTCTTTTGAACCAACGACATGCACGGCTGTCGAAGAGTTACAGAGTGCACGTGTACTCTGGAATGGTACGGGAAATGTCGGTGACCCCGATTATCGCAAACATAATTTTAAAAATTCCGTCGAACGATACAGAGATATGGCAAGCAGTTTGGTAATACTATATCTATTAACACAGATGTACGGATCGGATCGAATCAAAGTACGGGAGTGTATATTTCCATTGAAGCTTGTGGAGATGCTGTGTGAGGATGAAATTGCAGCGTTTGGTGAAACCTGAGGCTCCTTCAGCACTCGACTCGTACCGTAGAACTAACAGCAACATCCACTACAGAGGTAAGGTGTTACTTGTGACCTGGCCGTGACGGAAGCGGAACGGTTGGCCTTGAAGTGGAAACATTTCTCGTAACGCGATGCGCGCAACCGATAGCTATATACATAGCTTGGTAGAAAAACTATAGTGCTGTAATTTAATCGGTATTGTTATCCTTATAGTATACATCTACGCATTTGTATTCATATGCTATATATGTCATATAGTCGCGTAGACTCGTCTAGTCATGTCAGTCTGCAGTAAAAATGACAATCGCACGATCATCGGGTGTCGGTAAGCAGCGTAACGGTATTGGTGAATGTGGCAGGCATCGACCCAACCCAACAATCCAACACACCTTATGCGTGTCCACTACTGTGGTACAAACTATGTATCTTTAGTTCTGTACATATGTGTGCGGTACAATACCATTGCGGTTAACCTAATTCCTTTCATGAATATGGTAAGATGCTTGTCTTTAATATATATTTATGAGTACGAAAATCTAAGACGCATGACAATCATATAAAGGTTTTGCTACTGGGTAAGTTCGATATCCATAAAGTAGACCGTTATTTAGGATAGTCCGTTTGTGGACCAAGATTTACTATCGACGGTCAAATACCAAACGGGTGAAAAGGCTATGCTTATACACGGCGAATATGCTGTTATGGAATTAGGCCATCGCTACGTATACTCCTATACATATATACAGTAAACGCTGTGACGCTCGATGTTGACGACCTCAATGAAGAACAAGGTCATCCGACCCTAAACCGAGGTACAGTTTTACCCCACCGCAATCCTTTCTTCTTCGTATCGTAAAAATCGAGCCCTCACATTTGGTTGCCACGTTCACCAATAACGGTTCTTTCGATTTGCGATCTTTGTTATTTTGTAGACTCCAACTTTTGCAAATTATGCACTTATAACATATCAATCAAGGATCTTTGGGCTAACACTGAATAACGTCTTGTATTAAATTTGTCGGAAATCGGTCGCAACAGTTTAATTATATAACATTTTTTAACATTTTATTTGGAAAAAATAACCATAAAGACTCTTAAGCCAAGAAATATTAAGATATCAAGGAAATATTTCACACGAACTAGGTGTCTTCATTGAAGCCTTTCTAGAAATAATAAATGTAAGGTGTAAATAAAATTTGCCCATTACTTCCTCCTATGTGACAGACAAAGGTTCCTCTATGAAGATGCCAACATCAATCGCGGTTACTTGATGTGATACGAATTATTGTAAGCAAAACTATTTTATTGTATTTTTTATTGATTTGTATTGTGACGTACTATTCCGACATTATCTTTTATAATTCTGATAATAGTAGTAGTGGTAGTAGCTCAGTTGCAACACCAGCCTACCAATAATGAGGTCACTACGCACTTGCAAGTCACTTGCAGTAACTACATAGCTGCAGTTACTGCAAAAGTGACCTTATTATAATATATAGGCTATCAGCAAGTTAATGCAGTGCATTTCAATCTTTATAAAATTATTCCTATATAATTCCGGTGTATACTCTACAATGTACACTTTACTCTCTGACACTTACCTTTTCCAAAAGTAGTTTTTCGAAGAGTTAGTACATGGCCGTCAAATAACGAAAACGTATTCTGACTCTTTTGCTATAGTATAGACCTAATCTTACGGCGAATGCCTTGGGACCCGTGAGACAGGTTTGACCAGAGAGTCGGTACATATCTGCGTCATCTGGCGTATTAAAAAAAATGTGCATGAACCACGGCTGTTGACTTTCTTCGAAGAATTCAGCGTTAAAGCCGATAAAGGTCGCGGTCGAGGTTTCCTGACTGTTGGCAACTTTCTTTGCGAGACTTCACCGTTTTCTAATGCACCCGGTTACGGACAAAGAAGCATCACTCCTTTATTTGAACGAATGATGACTCGGTGACCACAAATCTTGAGGGCTGAGAAACCTAATCACGGAACTACAATACTGCTTTACAATGCTGTGGTTAGAAAATTAGTTTTATAAATTATATATAGAAAAATTATGTGGCCAAGTCCAGAAGTCCAACCGAACGTATAGTCACTAACATAACTTCTATCTTTTCATGGGCACAATTCAATTACCTAATAATGTTATACAAACATGTTACATTACAGTTTGTTTTCTTGAGCGCAAAACCTTAATTTACACCGTACAACTAATTTTCAAAGGAAAACCTCAGCATTGCGAAAAGTAATATAATTTGACAAAATTGTCAAACGTGATCGGTATAATGGTATAGAATTTTGGGACCTTACAAATAATGTTTAAGATATTATAACAATAAGTCTCATTTGTGCCTATGTGGCGGTTAAATTTTATGCAAGTGGTTATATGCTGGGCACTATGAGTATCTGTTCAAGCTGTTTTTCGCATCTTCCTACCCTTAGGATTCTTAGATCCTCATGATTATCAGTGCTCAAGCATTCACGAGATTTGAGATCAAACAGTGTTCTCGTTCAAAGTAGCTGCTTCTAAACGATCGCCATGCATGTTTATGCAGGTCACTTTCACCAAGCATCAACGTGGTTATTCAGGACTGACGTCATTTTTCTAATCTTCATGAACGGTGAACTTTTTAACTCCCAATTGAAAAGGAAAAGCGGTATGTCTTTCGTTCACTTGGAGTTATCAATTTTATGTTTCAAAGCTTCGCAATTGTAACTGAAATATAGAGTGATAATTATAAAAGTTTCTACAAAAGCGGCGGAATAATCTACAAAACGTTTGGCGATGATACATAAAGCTCAGCAACTGATAATTAATAACTTTAGTAGTTAGTAACAGTATCGGTGAAAATATTTGAACGATACATTTTGAGGAAAAAATGCCATCAGATCGAGATAACCACGCGAGCCATCTATTTCGTATCAGGCTCAATCGATTCCAGTAATGTCAGTGTTAGTGGATTTCTAAGCCAGTGCAATATAATCTCAATATCCATGTTTATCGAGCTACTCGGGGGTTACGTTCATCTTCTACAATTTTGGTATATTCAAAGCAGACATTTTTAAATTATGGAAAAATGCAATGCAAATCTAACATGCAGCCATGAGCTTTTTAATAGCAAAAGGTTTCGTACAATTTAAAAAAAATGGAATTATAGCGTCGGTGTAATTCGTGCGCGAAAAAATAGTATTAAGATAGTGTTGCTGACGTATTTGAAGTTGAAATATACGAAGTCTATTGTGTTGGTCTGACACAAACTTCATTAATACATCGAATATTTAATACGGGTATATAGGGGTATCTTTTGAATGTACAATCTACGGTAATTCGGCAACTCGGCTTATGTGATAGATTCTGAGATCAGGCCGAAACTGTGCAGACCGATCAGCTAAACTTTCCACTAAGAAGAATACTTTGTGCGTCCTTTCTTTTGATGAAATCAACGCAGCTTATTTGTATTCCAAGGAAGCACCAAGGCTTTTTTCTTTTTTTCTTTTTTAGTAAAAAATATAAAGAGAGATTAATTGTTTAAGTTATTTATATCTTTTTATTTAAAAAATGTGCTAACAACGTAATTATTATACTAAATACATATATGGAGATAAACACATATACATACATAACATATATGTATATATCTGTTAACAACTGCTTGGCTCATATGTTTTAACTTATTTTCAATTTCTTTTTTAAAAGATACATTTTAAGTACTTGGAGGGCCAGTTTTTTAAAACTTTTTCGGTAAAAAGTATATTGATTGGTTGATTTCACTTTTTTATATAAGATGCTCATCCCCTTTAGGAGGCTCAGTTTCTCCTATTCCAACAATATTTGTATCGCTACCAAGCTTCTGTGCGACACTTTCCAAAAGGTTAGTCCAATAAGTTTAAGATGTAAGAGATAGTCCTTATACTGTTTCTCCGCTATGTATCAATTTAAATAAAACAGAGTCGCGGTCTGTTTTATCTAGACTTATATCAATGTCTATGGTCTCAGTTTATGCATTTTTTCTTCTGGAGTAAAATATATAATAATTTTTATTGTAAATTTCTATTTTATAAAGCCAAATTGATTCAGCCGCGCAATCTTAAAGTTACTATAAGTGAAAAATGCACAAGTTCCTTTGTGAATGAAATACGTTATAGAATTTCTATTCGGTAGATGAAATTCTGCATTAGCTTGTCGTAGATTTTAAATTACATCGTAGATCCAAAGTAATTATGCTGGGTCTCATTCTTGTTGCAACAAGCTTGTTTCTGATCGGAGTGTAGGAACTTTCTATTCTAAGCTCTCGTGTAGAATATATAATATTTATGTATTCCGTATGTTTGTTTATATCGCCTGATCCTCATGCACTTGCCTTCGAAGGTGCATAGCATCGACAACAGTTGTGTACCTTCGAAGTGTATGTACCGACTTAGGAGTCGGAAATGCCTTTCCCCATTATGTGCAACAGGTCCGTTCATATATGTCACTTAAATATAAATTAACTATGACACAAGGCTTAATCGACGCTGTCATCTCGCTTTAATTTTTGCGAATGAGACTTTTTTCAGAAAAAAACTAATTTTCCACGTTTTTCTGATCATAATTTCATGTAGGTCTTAATTCTCTGTTATTAAATCAAATTTTTTTCCCGTTGCTTAGTCGACATGTTATTTATATCACGGTTCTCAATCACAAATAATGGTTAACCTCCACACGAACGATTCCACATGATTGATTCATTTCAATTACTCACGCAAGGGAGGATGTACGACTCAGATAATAAAAAGATTAAATACATATATAAAGCAAAATAATATATTATTAATAAAGTGCAAAGAGTATTGCAAAACGTTAAAAATACGTTATTTATTATACAGATCGCGAAAACCGAAATTTTACGCATACGGCACATATGGCAGCATAACTGCAAGAAAAATAAATCATATTTATGAATACAAATAAATATTAGATATATTTAACATTCATTTCTCACGATATTTCCGAATTTTTTACGCAAAAGTTATTTCACGTTATTTCACAAATTTTATATATTTTTTTATCTCAATCAGTTCTGTTTTAATCAATCAGTTTTATCTGGATCACGATCAAAATCAACATTTTTTTACTATATTTAAAAAAGAAACCTCATCGGCTCAGGAAATATTTCCGATGAGGTATTTTGCAGACTAACCGCGCTGTATTCGACAGACAAACCCGCTGGCACGCCGACCGCATACGTAGTAGACACGAGGACACTTACATTACATTACATTACACCACAGGATGATAATTTAGGCCTTTCTGTTGGTCACGATGATCATACCTATAAAATTTATACAATTGTTCATGACGAAAGCATGGCACAAACTGAACATCAAATGATTTTAAATGAATAAAAATGAAGAAGCTCTATACACCGCAACTTCATTCGGAAAGCGATAAAACACCAATTGTACACCAAAGAATGTGCGCACCAAAGAACTGCACAACTGAACACGAAAAAATACTAATATAATCATTGAACTCCGAACGACTCAACACGAAATAACTGTAAATCGAACGGCTCTACACGAAATAACTGTAAATTGATCGACTCTACACGAAATAACTGTAAGTTGATCGACTCTACACGAAATAACTGTAAATCGTTCGACGCTACACAAAATAACTGTCAATCAAACGACTTTCCCCAAAAAAAAGAAGCTACACTCAATAACTCTACACGAAGGAGCTCTAGACGAAAGGACCCTACACAAGATTTACCGCCTCCAAAGTGAAACTCTTCATTTTTCCTATATATTTGATAGCGAGGACTTCTCACTCGGACCATCCGAAAAGAGGCATTTTTTATTTCCGTTTTGAAATCTTCTTGGATTGGGTTGGGTGCGTGCCCCTTTTGTGCTATTAAGCTATGCGTGTTGAACCACAAATTCATTATATAACTATAAGATTATATATTTATATTTATATAATCATGATGATTATGCACCCAGAAAAATAATTTATTTGACAGTCACCGTTTATTTCGTTTAAGTAAAATATTTATTTAAATCAAATGAATATTTCACTTAATCCAAATAAACGGTGGCCGTCAAATAATTTTTTTTTCTGGGTGTGATGATTATATTATCAAGAATATTATTATTATTATTACTGTATGTCTCTGTAAGCCGAAGGGTTTTTTATGATGGCTCGACCTAGCTAGATTATTTTGACCGGGAGGGGTCTGTAAATTACTGCGAGTATTCTTACTATTTCTGAATGATCTAATGGTCACCCGGTGAATAACAAAGTAGAATTAAAAAAAAACGTTATTATTACCTTCGAGTCCCATGAACTCTTTCGTTTATGTTCCATTGTAACGGTCATCGTTTGAAATTTCTCGCACTGGTAAGTTTCTCTTGGCCCAATTCACTTATCACAACAGGTCGTCACAGTTTCTTTCTTTTTCTCTAGTTCACACACAATAACATCTTTATAAGAGGATATGCAAAACAATTTTTATTAAGAACGTTAGCACGACGTCGACGACCGTTGCTGCACAATGATTTTCGTGAAAACAATTGATACGCAGTCACGTCACAGGATTTTACCGCTCGATACACCTCTTTACGTTGTAATCCGTTAGGACACTAGGCACGATTATAGTATTTTCTCGGAGGCGACTTCACGATCGTCTTATTTCATCTGGTGTATTCTTCACTTTACTGCATCAATCGGTGACCAGTTCGTTGAACTGTTGTCGCAATGCGAGTTGGACTGAAATAAAATCAGATTCAAAAATATAAGGGATTATTAAATGTAAGGGCCAAATTCTCCGTAACTACATTAACTCTTCGATACGTCAGGTTACTGTCTGGTCACATGAATTGTATGTATTTTCATCTCCCATATTTAATGGAGGTAGTTTTCAAAATGACAGTATTGTAATATTGATAAGCTTGGTAAATTAATACGTGTAAGTAAAAGAGTACAACACATAAATTAAAAATCGATTTTCAAGCATCTAATAAATATATAAGGATACTAGTCAATATACATGTATAACATACATTAAATTCGTCGAAAAAAGGATTTTCATAAATTTCCAATTTGACAAATATATTGTGTAATGAATTATGATGGCTTAAATTTGCATGTGTACCTTGTTCACCCGTTGATCTAAGGTTCTCTAGATGTTCTCCGGATGCACTCAAGATATAAAAAAATGTGTGCGGTCGGCAGGTATCACGTGGACGTTTTAGCAGCTGTCGTAGCAATTCGTATATATTACGCTACGGTGTATTCTTGTTCACTCGGGGTCCATCTCTCATAGACACAAATTTTATTAGACACAGATTAGATGACAATCACGATGTTGTATCACTTTTTAAATGTTTGCTAAAAACCGATATAAGATGCGTCGGAGCGCGTAAAACGCAGAAACAACCGGTCGGCACCTCGGTCAGATGAGTACTCTGATTGCTCGCCGACTTTACAAAACGAGAGACGAACAATTTCTCCCACGTGAGCACGCGAGAGAGGCACGCCGGGCACGAACCCGCCTACCTACCGCCAGGTAAACGGGGATTGTCGTGGCCTCACGAGAGACAGGAGGATAGCGGCGTAGTAGGTCTCCTGTGTATGTGGATGCACTTTCACGTATTACCGGTTTCGTAGCGTACACTCGAGTGAGCACGGGGGACTTGGGCTCGAGCGGCAGTCTCCTTTCGGCATGCAACCCATCCAGTCACAGAATTCGTGCCATCAACATGAGGTCGAATTCCGTTTATTCTGGTTCTTGGTGGCTTTTACGATCGGTGGTAACAAAGAAGATTATCCCGAATAACAATGCAATGCGATCTTTTTCTTGGTTTTTACTCGAACATCTACTGCGAGCGTTGAATCTGTTAACTTAAAAAATGTGTTTCTTGAAAATAAATGTTTGCCTCATATTGAACTTTATTCCTATCTATTGTACTATCTAAATGTACATTTTTTTTACTAAAGTTTATGGAAATAGACAATTGAGTCGTTGATACCCCGATATTACAAACTGGTCATCTAACTTGCGTTATAAATATTGTCGGGAAAATATCGCACGTCAAAATTCCTAAAATTAGTCCAGCCAGATTAGCATAGAAAAGCGGGTTAGGCAGCATTTACTTGGGCAAAGATGGTATTTTTTACACGCTTTATTTTTACCACAATGAGAATATCTTAAGTCGTCTATACTCAACAAGGACGTACATTTAAAAAAATTAAGCGTAAACATTTAATTGGTCACATCGCTTCCTATGTAGGTAATTTGAGAGAATCTCGGAAAAAATGTAAAATAGATTCTATACGATAAACAAAAGGAAAATCGCGCAAAGAACGAGATATTTCAACCGATTCTCGGTGAGATGCTTGGCGAGGGTACGCGGTATACTATAAAAATGGTACCTTATAAAT
This sequence comes from Ichneumoninae sp. A BG-2022a, assembly GCA_030522665.1. NCBI lineage: Eukaryota > Metazoa > Arthropoda > Insecta > Hymenoptera > Ichneumonidae > Ichneumoninae sp. A BG-2022a. The sequence goes on from JAPYZC010002313.1 coordinate 12,997, forward strand.
CGAGCCAAATAAAAAAAGAAACTTAAATAGTAAAAAAAAACTCTCGACTGTAAAAAGAATTACATTACATATTCCGCTAAAAAAAGTATAAAATAGTAACCGTTTATGTATCGTTTGAATAACCGTCGAGTGATGTCTCCCAAAGACACTACAATTATACTAGTTAATATATGGATGCGATTCAGGTTATCATTATGATATATAAAACTGTGTTCCCAAAGTTAAACCACAAATGATTGTTACCTTATATATCGGTTCTGTGAGAGAAGCTCCCGTCTATTGTTAAAATGATAAACAAACGATTATTATTTTATTGTTTTTATAGCCAAATATACAATGTAATTGTTTTTACAGGCGGGTGTTTTTCTTAATTTTACAAAAATTGTACGGTTTATTTAATTGCCATTCAAGAGGTACAATATTAAGAAAGTAGATCGAAGAAGAATCACACATAGAAAATAGTATTTGACAGATACAACATTTAGAAAAATATATCGCATGAAAGTCACATGTAGTGTAACAATGTTATTCTTCTGATATATATCGGGTGTACAAGATGGAAGTAATATGTAATGTATTATCATTTGTTTTATGTAGGTCATGTAACTGTTATGTTTCAGTGTAATGTTACAGTAATGAATAAAAAATGGTGTAACCGTTACATAATATACTTGTAGAATGTTAGTGCATCTTTCGTGATAATCAAGTAATATTAATAATTTATAAGGTAATTATTTAATTACCTTATAAACGTTACAGAGTCCACTTAAAGTATTGTCATTTGACAATACTTTAAGTGGACTCTGTAACGTTTTCATAACATTTTTATAACGATGAAAATAAACCAATAATTGCTGGCTTACCTGTTACAGTTAAAGGGCAATCGACCTATACTTAAGTCGAGAAATTAAAGTTTAGACATCAATCATGATGGCACATTTACATTTCTACTACTCACAACTCTACCAGAAAACATCTCTCCCCAATCAACTCCACCACATAACAATTTTACCGGAATATAGATGTCCAAGAAAATCTCTACCAGAAAAAAAACACTACCGAAATTGAAATAAAACTCGACCGGAATACGTCTAGCCTTGTATTCCAGTAGAGTTTTATTGCAATTCCGGTAGTTTTATTTCCATTCCGGTAGATTTTTATTTTGAGTCTGGTAGAGTTGTGCGTGATACGGACATAAATGTGCCATCATAATCCGTAGGTAATACGTCTGAACCATATATACAATTTTTCAAAATTATTTTCTCAAATTGAGCGACGCGTTAGCGTCTGGAGATAGGTACATTTACTCCGTCGGTAACCGTCCGACGAGACGCCACCTTTCTTTTACACGGGGTCCCCGGTTTTCAGCCTTTCGCCAAAAACAATATTTTAATTTCTCTCTGAATATTCTATTTTAGAATATCTGACGATATTCTAAAATATCGTCAGATATAAACAGAGGGGATCCAAATTCAATCGATATTATTGATAATTCGGCAAAGGAGCAATATTGTTTTTATTTCGGGCAAGAAATTGTTCCTAAATATTATATATATTTAATATGAATATATTTAAATATGAACCGATTAATACTAAACTTGTCAATTATTAGGCCTCCGACGCGCGGCTAGAGCGAAAACGGGATAGCCCATACTGATAGTCTCGCGTGACAACCTCTGACTGCAAGCCGAACCGTACCCAGCTCTACCTTATCTAGAGAAATATTCTCAGCAGTCGATACCGACAACGATAATGTGTACACTCGAAATATGTCGGAAAACTTTGTATTGGATTGAAAGTGATAGATCGAAATGCATTGTAAAGCCATTCTAGACTATCGGGAAGTAATAAGCGTGTGTAGTAACGCGCAAATGTAGAGAAGAATGTGTGCAATTGATCTGCGTTGAAATAAACGGCGCGGTAAAATTCATGTATTCAAACTGTTTGTGCACCAAGCCATGTATATAATCGAAATGTGCACAATCAAAATATCTTGAATAATGTATGTGAATATTAAAAATGTAGAGGAATTGCAGTGGGTACACAGAAAAAAATTTCATTTAATCAAAAAAAATTAGCATTGATTCAATTAAACGTAACCATTGCGGGCTGCCATCAACATAAGTAGTTCAGGTAACTACTTATGTTGGTTCAGGTAACTACATCTGTAATAGTATGCATTTTCTAGAACGGACTCCAGCACAATATCATAAGGTATTGAATTGATGACGTCTGTTATTCACTTTACTAAACAACAGT
>JAPYZC010002314.1:0-15043 GCA_030522665.1 Ichneumoninae sp. A BG-2022a
CTATCCCTATTACCTATCCCTATTACCTATCCCTATTACCTATCCCTATTACCTATCCCTATTACCTATCCCTATTACCTATCCCTATTACCTATCCCTGTTGTGACTCATAAATGGTATATGCAATACTCTTTGCACTGCTCGCAGGAGGAAGCTTCTCTCGCAGGTAACTTTTCATCTTAACTGTCCCAACTTCCGGTCCATGAGTTCGACCGTTAAATAAATCGGTAAATAAACGAATAAACGAACAATTTATTCACCTGTACAGCCGGTCGGCTGGCGTCGCCAGGATCGTCCGACACATGCCGCGGACAAAGTCTGCGGCAGTGACCAGCGTCTATCCTGATGATTTCCCTGGATATACCTAGAACATGTAAAATAGCCGAGATCAGTCGTCATCGGTCAGCGATCCGAAAATTCCCGAGCGATTCATCGGTCGGGCCTCCGGCAGTGATATCGAATTAGATCGGGGTCCCGAGTTTATGTATATCTCCGATGATTTCGAGGATATCGGAACCGGGCGCGGACCGCGGATGGACTATAGTTCGTATTTTCGTCTCCGCTGAGTGGGCGAGCTGGCGATGCGTGGGCGTGGATATTTTTACGAATTCCTACACTACACATTGACGATTATAATATTTTATCCGAGACACATATATTTTTTTTTTTTTCATCTCACGTCCCGATCCACTACCGGGCCTCGATTGGCGGAGCGAAATTGCAACGGGGCAATTAACACGTGCAACGAGGAGCGTTACCTAATATTTATAATGGTTATTTGTCGCGTTAACGCTACACAGACCGTCAGGATTATTTTCGACCATGCTTCCGACAAAAAGCGACGGGAGACCGGACGCCGGCAACCCCGTTAACTCCCCCCCCCCCCCCCCCCCTCTCTGACCATTAGGTGAGTTGTAGGTCGACCGCGCTTCAATTGATTAATTGTAAGCGGCTGACGGCAAATAACTCGTCGGCTATGACAAAGACGAGGAGACATGAATAACTATATAAATATACAATATATCTTCTATTTTAGTTTAAAGGGCAATTATGAGAAACCGAATGGTTCTAAAGTCGAGTACAGTAAAACCTCGATTTTAGGAATGAGGAGTCCGATTATCCGAACTTTAGCGCGAAATGTTGCAACCCCGTAGTATGTTGAAGAGCGGTTTTCCTTTTCAGCGTCGGACGGCGCGAAACAGAGCTTAGTTTTAATACCAAATCCCTTGAATCGCCTTCCATACTTGGATCATGAAGTGGCGTAGAGGTTTAGTTGCTCAAACGCGTAGAACGCATTCGGTAATTGAAAATTGTAGACTTTATTTCACAGAACCCTCGAAATAAGAATTCGATGTTGAAATATTTAATATATACTGTTATTTCATTCGTATAGGTCTCATTTATGTACCTGTTACGATAGCGTAAAAAACATTGTGTTTTGAATATTCGAACCCGGTCTTGATGGGTTCAATTCGGATAATCGAAACGCAAGTTTTTTTAAAAGGATTATAAGACATAAATAAAAGAAACAATATTATCAAGAACGGGGTAGCTTAAAAACGCCAAATACGCTATTAAATACACTGCAAAAAATGTTGTTTGAAAATTAATGAACAGTATTGGAAGCTTTTTTACATAAACCGTTTCTGAAATTTCAAACACATGTGCGTTTCAATTGTAGAGTAAAATTTGTATTTTTCATGAACATTTTTGTAATTTTCATTCAAATGATTTGTAATTTTAATATCTGGTATTTTTATTTTACAAGCAAAGTACATTAATGTTTAATTAATATGATTAATATTAGCAAATTTCAAGTTCCGGTACATTAAATTTACAATTTATTTTTACAGTGTAGATTGTCTCCAATATGCCGGAAATAAATCTTTGCATTACATTGTCTCGAAAACTGAGCATCGGATCGAAGTTCTGATAGCTTTTTTTATGACAAAACGCTAACCCAAGCTTTCAAGCGCTATATTAAACTTCAGAACATATTTTCAACATATTTCCAGCGCCGAAGAATTATTTCAAGGATTGAAATAATTCTACATTGATGGAATAATGTAAAGCCAGTGCTTTTGAGCAGCGAGAACTGGAAGCCGCTTCAGTCAATGGCTCATGTAAAGCGATTAAAACGATTTAGTATAGAGACGAGTCTCCGATGCGCGCTGTGCGATTCTGGTGGGTTGCGCTGAACTGCTCGGGAAAGCCAGTGTGCGAGGGAATTAACGCTGAAAGAGGAAAAGCGCCTCAACACGCTTCATCACGGACGCGGCTCTTGCCGGGCGAGCAACACTGTGTAACGTATTGCCCTAACGTTCGCATAGCCGGGCGCTTGGATAAACTCAATCACGGCTCGGATAATCCAGATTCTACTGTATTGACACTGATTAAACAATCGAGCTGACCTTCACCAACGTCCATCATCCGCTCGTGTCTGGCGCAACAGTGGTGCTGTCTGGATTCCTCGGTGGCGTGTCCTTTGCCGCTCTGGTCGATAACCCCGATCGTCTCGGTGCTTTCGGCACTCGCTGCGGGAAAATAATTGTAGAAAAAAAAAAACTCGCCCCGTGGCTCGAGAAAGAAACACTCGATGCCTCGCGACACATTACGTGCGAAACATCGATGAACCCGGTAACTGGTTTGTGATTTTTACTGTAATAAGGTAAATGTCCCCTTTCCCGACCCCTGTAAGGCCGACCAGGCAAAGAACGGCCTTTTCAAAGCGTGACAAAAAATCGTAGACCTAGTCGATTCCGACAAGTATTTTTTCCTGGAGAGCAATAAAGCCGCACTAGTGCATGTGCCATCTAGCGACCAGCTGTGTCCAACGACAACCGGGCCTGCCCCATTACCGACCAACTTTTTCACAGCACGAATGTCAGAGGTTGCGAAGGAAAGATTAACATAAATTCAGACTTCGAACTTGAAACCTACAGCGCTGTGTACATACTCAGTCTAAACGTTTCAGCAAAAGAAAATGTATCACCTTTTTATTGGTTTTTTTAACTGTGTGACAATAAACTGGCGTTTACACGTACGGTAATGGGGACAGGCAAGAGTTTTGCTGTGCCCAACACCGACTAGTGAATTAAAAAAAGGATTTTTTGGGAATATGTGAACCGAACTGCAACGAACCATTTAACGCTCGAACTATTCGTAAAAAAGTGCTGAGTCGGTGAATCGCAGTGAAACGCACAACTCCCGTCTTTTTGCTCTAGCGGGCAATCGGGAGTAAAAATGGATTTTTACCGAAATATTCACTATTCACGCTATCGACAATCCTTAAGCTCACTTCTAAGAAACCTCTCGGGTATCGACGTGCGGTAAAAAAAATCATGTACTAATTATTACACTTACTTTGCACTTTACAATCCTTTCACACTACACAAATTCCTGAATATTTCCAGACCACTAATAAACTTTTTTTTACGGATTATCAGCCTCGTAAATGACGTTCTACGCCGAGAAGCTCGGTAAAAGGGGCATGGTCGGGAATAGGGACAATTTACCTTATATCTTTGCGTACCTAGTCGAATGTTTCCGAGGTGAAGCAACAGAGCAGAGCCGCCGATGGCGAGCCGGCACCACCATTCGAGCTTTGTCAAATTTCTCATTCTTTAAAATTTATTTAATGCGCACTATTAACTACTCTTAAATCTGTTATTGCGAGATCTTGTTAATTTTAGTCGCGGCAGATTGTCGCACGATTTCAACCTGAGTATCGATATAGGGATGTGTGTATATATATATATATATATCGACCGTGAGAGAATCAAAGTTTCTACTACGTGTATGACGCAATGCGTGCTGCGTGTTTCCGTGCGCGAGTTAACGGGCAAAGACGGCGGTGCTGCATTACTATCGCTTCATAGGTAAATAGACGGAGTTTTTTTTTTTCGTTGTTAAAATTACCGACAGAGTATCGAAAATAAAAACCGGCGAGTGATCGATCAATCGGCAGGTTGCCCACGCAGGTTGCGATCTGCAGGAAGACTGGTAGGCTGGTGGGACGATACCGTCCGACCTGACAGCCACCGATCTCTATTAATCTCTCTCGCTCTCGCCCCGTGTACAACGCTGAACGAGACCGAACCTCGTGCTGACGAGAGCGCGTCCATCACAAGTCGGCCCGTGTGTATATATATATTTTCGCTTTTTTTCACCGTCAAGATTTATCCCTCGCTCGCAGTTCTCGGCCCGAAGTACAGTCCCCCATCGATATAGGACGCCCGATGGTGGTGGCAAGCTTCGACCAATCCTTAGCGCGTTCCACTCGGGGCCCCTGTTGCGATACTCGTAATACGCCCGGATTCTCCATCGCGACCCTACTTTTCGCACGACTCTGCACAGTGCACTTTGCCGGCGTTTCTACAAAATTATGCGGAATTGCATTAGAAACTTCATAGAGCAACAATAGGGTACATCGTGTCCAATTTTTTTCTCGCATCGTAGAATGGTCTTTTTATTTATTTATCATCGCAAGAGCCTTACGCTGTTCGTACCGTCAATTATCCAATTATGGTCGATCTATTCGCGTACATTCATCGACGGCGAAGAGTCGCAAGAGCGTACACACCGTTAGAGTATTTGGGTTACGCACTTTTGATTCTTAGCCATCGAAATTGCGACTGTATAACCAATGTATTTTGCCTCGTGAGGAGCGTGGTCAAGCAGAGACCGCGCGCGTTTTTACCCGTCGGTAAGGTGGAGACTCCTCGGTATTGCGCTCATGTTTTTCGCTTTTTAAGTTTTTCCTTATCATCGACGATTAATCATTGTCGGATTGAATGATACAAAAAGAATATTCCTATCCGCATAATTTTGCCTCGTTAGGTGCGAGGTCAAGCAGAGACCGCGCGTGCCAGTCGGTAAGCCTTGAGCACGTGATTTCTTTTTTTAAATTTTCCCTTATCGTCAACGATTAATCATTGTTGGATTGAGTGATAGCAAAAAAATACACCTATCCTCATAACATCTCAGTATTCCTCGAGGTATCGTAAAAATCTTATTATCGTTCCATCGTTGAATCACGGCTAACGACGAATAGGTTATGTTTACATTACGCGTGTCTTACTCGACATGCCGGCATAATCAACGAATTTTAACAAAGGTCTGCTGAGGTAGGTAAGCTCGTTGGAAATTCACGAGAGACTGACGGGACTGTTGGATTCCTCATGAGCCTGCAATGGCCAAATCGAGAAAGAGCTTGTCGTCTTGGATGTGCTGCGACACGTGCGGATCGGTCTTGACGAACAAGGATCTACCCGTTCACGAATCCGACTGCCCGCCTTCCAGCCACGATTGGAAACACAGTTACATTCGCGAACATGCTCTGCACGGCACGCTGGAGATTTACGCGGCACTAGGTAAAGTCTCCGACGAATAGAGTCGATTTGGTTGGACGAATTTTATCTATCAATGTTCACATTAATTTATCGTTTGCAGATGAGCTGAAACATGTTTCTGAACGAGAGGCCAACGATATGATATTCATGTCACGGTCCGCTATGGAATTGTGCAATATTCCCATAGGGGATCCGGTAGTTATCTCTTCCAAAGATGGAACCATCGTTAGGATTGCCTGGCCTACAAACGACAAAACTTTGACCAGCGTCTCTATGATGAAAAAGGGTGTGTATCGATAAAGCAAATTTCTAACTCCGGCGATAAAAATAAGCCTAAAATTGTTCCGAGGCATGACAATTTATCTTGTGCTTTGCACGGTGTTTTTTCCAACAAGGAGAAACAAAATTTGTATTTATAGTGTATTCATATCGCTTTCTGTTTTATATTATTATTATTTTGGTTTTTTTCTTTACATTTAAAGAAATACAAAGAAAAAAAAACTAATATAGAATGTTATAAAGATATCAGTTTATTTCAGTTTCGTTTATTACTATTGTTATTTCTGTTTCTCTTAGATTATTTGTATTTCTGTTCAGCTGAATGCGCTTAAAACCCCTCGTCCTAAAGCTTTTATGTATATTTTGGAAAATTCTGGATTTGTTGATTTGGATGTTTGCCCCCCCACCCCTCCCCCTTTGGTGAAGATGATTTCACTTGTTCTGGTTTTCATAGCATATAATAGAATAGATTTAGAAATTTCGAAATGCCATTTTATATGCGAAATTTTCGTATTTTGGTTTTTAGAGCATATAGAACAGTTTTTTTCTTCACATTGCAAATACGTCAAATAAATCTGAGTCTGAAATTGTTAAGAAAAATAAAATTTATTGTTTTCTCGACAGCGATGGAGAGCAGCAGAGTTCACGGTCAGGTGAGGGTGGAGAAGTTGTCGAGGGAGCCGTGCACAGCGCGCGAGATTGAGATCGTGTACGCGGGAAAGCAGCCTCAGCCGAAAATCACGCCGGAAGTTATGGTCGTGATAAAGAGCTCGAACGAGTCGAAAATATTCTGCGTCGGTAACCGAATAACCGTGCCTTACTACGGCAAAAGTCTCGTGTTCAAGATCGTCGCCGCAGCGAAATGCGAGACGATCGTCGAGCGTTCGACGAGCAAGGATATCTGCGAGGCAATGTCGAAGATCGACATCTCCGACGGCGAGTCGAACGGCGTCGAGTTTTACAAAGCGCTCTACAGCACGAAGTGGCGAGTGGCGTCGGTCCCGGAGGAGGAGAAGGTCGTCCAAAAAGAAAAGTTGACGATAGACGACATCGGTGGTTACGGAACTCTGATCGACGATCTCAGAGACGTGCTCGACGTCGCTCTCGGTAAATGGAAGAGGATAAAGGGCTTCAAGGTCGCGCGGGGAATTCTGCTGTACGGCACCGCCGGGGTCGGCAAGTCGATCGTCGCGAACGCCGTTACATCGGAATATTCGGTGGAGACATTCCCGATAAACAGTTGGGAGATACAGAGCAAGGTCGCCGGCGAAACGGAGATCAGATTGAGCGACGTTTTCGCCGAGGCGAAGAGGAGAGCGCCGAGCATAATACTGATCGAGGACATCGACATTCTTTGCCCCCGAAAGAGCGGCTCGAGTCAGGACAACGAGAAGCGCGTCTACGGGGCTCTCGTCAAGCTAATGGACGAGCTTCACGCGCTCGATGCGAACGTCGTGGTGCTCGCGACGACGTCGAGGCCCGATTTCGTCGACAGTTCGCTTCGTCGACCCGGGAGGCTCGACAAGGAGTTGGAAGTTTGCGCTCCAACGCCGCAGATGCGAAAGGCGATTTTGAGCAAGTTTCTCGCCAAAGTGCCGAATTCGCTGAGCCAGGAGGACGTCGACGACATCGCGCTGACGACCCACGGTTTCGTCGGCGCTGATCTGTACGGATTGTCCTCCGAGGCTGCGATGCACGCGATGAAACGACATCGCGATCGCGTGCGCAAAGATCGCGACGACGAATCGGACATCGTCGTGGAGATCGAAGACTTTCGACACGCGCTTACGATCGCCAAACCGTCGGCCATGAAGGAAGTCGTCGTGGAAGTGCCGAACGTTAAGTGGACGGAGATCGGTGGGCAGCAGGGACTCAAGCTCAAACTCAAACAAGCCGTCGAGTGGCCGCTCACGCATCCCGAAGCTTTCGTGCGCCTCGGAATTTCTCCGCCCCGAGGACTTCTCATGTTCGGTCCGCCGGGGTGCTCGAAAACCATGATAGCGAAAGCTCTCGCTACCGAGACGAAGCTCAATTTTCTCAATATAAAGGTAACGCATGCACTACTTTTTTTTGGGGAGAAACATGTTCAGGACAAACGTTGTACACAGTAAAACAAAAATTATTATGAAATTTAATGTATCGGACTGGAAGTTTTTATGCGTAAAGTGGTATTTTAATTTCACGTATAATTGTGATGAAAGATTAATTGTCAGTGCATCAGAAAGACTTTATTGGAAATACTTTATTCTTGATAATTGACTTTACTGTAAGACTTTACTATAATTGAAGTTTACTATAAAAGTACTTTAATTTTTATAATTTACTTTAATTACTGTGAAAATGTATATTCATATTTTAACACAGTTGTACATTAAATTTCATGTACAATCGTGATGAAAAATTAATGTACAGTATATTAAAAACTTTAGAAATACTTTACTTTTAATGACTTATTAAACTTTTATTATAAACGTGTTTCAATTCCCATATTTTTACCTTAATTTCACTGTAAAAGTATATTTTCCGTCGTAATTGTACATTAAATTGAATGTACCAGTTTTTGCATTAACAATTCAAGTCCAGTACATTAAATTAACATTTTTTTAAAAACAATAATATGTATGCTTGAAATCGGTTCTTGTTTCAGGGTCCGGAACTCTTCTCGAAATGGGTCGGCGAGTCCGAGAGAGCGGTGCGGCAGGTGTTCCGAAAGGCAAGGCAGGTCGCCCCATCGATTATTTTTATAGACGAAATAGATGCGCTCGGTGGCGAGAGAGGATCTTCGTCGAACAGCAATGGAAGCAATGTGCAGGAACGAGTTCTCGCCCAATTGTTGACGGAACTCGACGGCATCACGGCACTGGGCAATGTTACTCTCGTTGCGGCAACAAATCGTCCGGACAGAATAGACAAGGTTCTTACAAAAAAAAAAATACCATCACTTTCCTATTTTTAATATCGACGTAATATCGATGTAATATTTATTTCAGGCACTGCTGAGACCCGGGCGTCTGGACAGAATCGTGTACGTTCCACTGCCCGACGCCGAGACGAGACAGGAAATATTCGCTATAAAATTCCGTAAAATGCTAGTCGCTCAAGACGTGATAGTTCAGGATTTAGTCGACCTCACAGAAGGCTATTCCGGTGCCGAGGTTCAAGCAATTTGTCACGAAGCCGCGATGAAAGCCCTCGAGGAGGACATCGATGCGAAAACCATAACAAAAGAACACTTTAAAGCGGCATTGTCTATAGTAACTCCGCGAACGCCCGCGTCGCTCATTAAGCTATACGAAGACTATATAAACAATTATAAATGAATAAACGCGGCTACTACGAATTAATCGGTCTATCAACTGTGTCGCCGAGAATCGTTGCGTTTCCGGTGTAACACAAATGTTATACAAATACACTAGTCCCGTGTATTCCCTAATTCATCTGTTTCTGCGGCTGACCACATTCGAGTGTAATTCCAATTACATCTGAAATGTATGACACACATTCTCTCAGCCACTTTCTTGCTAGTGAAAAAAATTGCAGTCGAAAAATGAGATTTTCAAACCGTCACATCCGGTCGAAAAATGAGATTTTCAAACCATCACATCTGATCGAAAAATGAATTTTTTCAAACCGGAAGTGACGTATTTTCGGTATAACATAACTTCCGGTAGAAAAATGAGTCAGGATGAAGTATGACGTCACTCAAGAATAACATTTTCAAATCCACGTTTCGCGCTTACACGTGTGATCACCTGATTTTCGTTTGTTTGGACAAACGCATCTCGACGACAGACGGAGAATCTGATGGGATCGACCGCCGAGTCAACGAAATGACCTACTGAAGAACCACCAAATTTTTCGTGTACGTACATCTACGCATTTTTCATCAGGATGTCCGTTGCAATAAAATGTACCCGGCCCTACGACAAGGAAGCCTTGAAAGCGATAATGGAATGGTGCGTGTGTGTGTGTGTGTGTGTGTGTGTCCGAGTCATTCGAATTTCGTATTCTCCTAAGCCGAACCAAACTATAGAAAAAAACGATTTATTTTTTAGTGCTGGATGTCCGCCGCCGCCGGAACCGCGTTGTCCACCGATGTGCTGCATTCCTCCTCGGCCAGTGACTCGTTGTTGTCCCGTCCCGCAACAGCGACCTCCCTGCGAAGGAACCAAAAATTGCACGCCCATTTATACATGCAACACCGGTGCAACGACGTCGTCCCGCAGTGGGACTTCAGCGTTCTGTCGTAAATCGCAACCGGTCTCGGTCGCAAGGCCCGTCGTCAACAGCGGTGGATTGTTCTACACGGGAACGATGCCGTCTTGCTGAAGCCCGTCCCACTGCCTCTGAAAATACAATGAGGTAAGGTAAAGGACCCATTTTCTGACACGGACCCAATTTGTGACAGGGATACGTCTAGCATAGTCGGCTCCCCCCCACCACTTGATATGCAGCCAATGGGCAGCGCGCATTCGGGGCTCACAAACTGCAGCTATTGGTCCCTCTTGTTTATCCCTATTTATCCCTATGATTTTACACGCTTAATGTGGGAGACCTGCTTAGAAGTGTCATAAACTGGGTCCTTTACCTTCCCTGGTAGAGCAGAGGCATGAAAAGTAGCAGTTGGCGCAATAATTGCGACATGTGCCGCACATGTAGCAAATATCGCGCCAATAATGCTAATTTCATAGCGCTTGTCTATCTGGGTTAACTCATGGTGCACGACGATGAAGTCTACCTTCGCCGAAGACCGACGCATGCGAATATTCCTTGCAGTCTGCCACCCTACAAACACACCAGAAACCCTGCTCTGGAGAGGGAGAACGAGTTCTACGAGTACAAATCGTGGGAAGCTCCGCTGATCACCTACGACGGGATAGTCGAAAAGCGAAAAACTACAGACTTAAAGTTGATTCGAAACCAACCGCGACATCCAGGCATAGAACTGGAATATTTGGTGAGAATCGCGAGGCGGAGCGGGGCAAAACGGGACGTCCTAAAATTATTGGAAAATTGGGTTTTCAGACTTTTTTTAAGAACGCAATTTTCCAATTATTTTAAGAAGAGCCATTTTGCCCCATCGACGCATCTCGATTGTCTGCTCCCTTTTGCACCGCTCTTCACTATACACACTGTATTTTCGGCGCAATCGGTAAATTATTAAATTTCGTTCTTTCGCCTTCAGTCACCATTCTCGGTGGAGAAATCTCTTCAGCCTTCGACGAAGAATCTGCGCGAAAATGGTACGAAAACGACTTCGGATTCGCGCGACGAGCCAATAAAAAATAAATCAACGCGCAAAGACAATGAAATTGAGACTAAAATTGTGTCGGACGAATCGATGAATCGTCGGAATGGAGAGCGGGAGGATGACGCTAAAAGCACTCGTAGCCAACGCTCGACCAAGACGCGCGAGTCCGCGAGTCACGAGAGTCTGCTTAGCCGATCGAGCGCGAAGAGTTCGAGCACTGTCGAAAAGATTCTCGACGGACAATCCGGCTCTCAGAAATCACCGAAGAATCCTAAGTCCCGAGGGTTCGCATCGAAATCGCGTTACTCGGCGAACGGTCTCGACGCAGACGATCAATTTCGACGTTGAGATCCGATGAATACAAAAAAACAAAAAAAATAAAAAAACACCGTCGATTCGTATCAGCTTGTAACATGATTTTTATTCGCTAAGTATATAATACACTGAATTTTCCAACATATGCAGGTGAAACACACACTTGTCGGCGATTAATACTTTTTCTTTATTCATTTTATTTTGTTTTATTATTTTCTTCATCTTTGTGTAATTCATCATTGTCCTATTATATTTAATCCTTCGAGCGTCCATAGACATGCTATTGTAGCTACGAGAGAACAAGCCATTTTCTTGCGGCTTTTCGATTCCTTCAATCTTTTTTTTTTCTTTTTTTTTTCACCGTAAAAAGTTGGTATCGTAGTAGGTCTTACTACTATGTATATCTATAATAGCATGACAACCGGCGATGAACCGTGACTCGACGCACCTCGCTCGGTTAGCCACCGTTCGTTTCTCTCATCGAGTCAAGACGCATTAAGCCCCCAGCGCTCGTATTACACTTTAATGAATATATTATATATATAGTAATGGTGAATGAATAAAAAACGTTGCGAATAATCAACACGGGTTATCTCTGATATATACGGTAAGTTGGACGTGACGATGATCCACTATTTGACGATAGAATAGCTCTTGGAATAATACGAGAGGTACACATTTGGACAGGGTAACCAAATCGCGAACGCGCCATTCTTGCGATTCGTTTTTTTCCTCATAATTTTGTCCACTCTGGGCACGCGAGTGGAACGAGCTTGCGGGATCCCGATCGGTCGCGGGCGAACGAGAGAACCGCGGCATGTCAGCGTATTCGAGCCTCGCGGTTGCTCGGCGCGTGCAAACGATAAAACCGGCGATGCCTCGAATTTTTCGAAATTTTTAAAAAATAATAATCTTTTTTTTTTAAAACGACGATGATTTAAGCCCGACACGGTTTCAAGCGGTCGAGATCTCGTTCGAACAGGCTGTCCCCTCAGCCGATTTAGCAATTTCCCCCCGAAATCGGCGGCGGGGAAGGGAGAGGCGGATTATTCCTCCTTTACAATGAAAACGTCGACTCCGGACTGGAGGATATCGAGTCCGAAATAATGGAAGGTTACTCGGCGTCTTTGCTCCAGGGGAAGTCCATGGCGAGACGCGGTATGTCGCTGCTCGTCGAGGACTCGTCCTCGCTGCTGGTGGCCGAGGCCTCCTCGGAGATCATCGCCTCGCCGCCGGCTTCCTGAGGCCTCGGTCCGGGGCTCGCCTCGGCCTTCACGGCCGCGGCGACGACGACGTCGTTGGCGGTCGCCGACGGATCGCTGCGCGGTCTTCGCCGCGACGACGCCGGCGTCGAGTTGTAGCCCGGCGACCAGAGCTGATCGCGGCTCGAGCTCGAGATCGAAACGCTCTTCGATCGTGCCCTGAAGTCCACGGACTTCCGCGACGCGGCTCTCAGAGAATTTTGCCGCGAGACCGTCGCGCTCGGCGGCGGTCCGCTGGTCAGGCTGTCCGACGACTCGTCGATCTCCAGGGTCCAAGAGACCGAGTCGCCCTTCTGAACCATGAATTTCACCATCGAGCTCGAGCTCGGCTCCGTGCCGTTCAGGGTCTGATCGAGGGAGTTCGGCAGCAGAGAGTCGTCGATGTGCTCCGGGCCGAGGGACCTCGAGAGCCTCTGGGGCGGAGTCGCGAGCTGATTGGCCAGAACGTTTACGACCTCGTTCTTCTGTCGCAGCCTCCACTGCAGCTCCTCGTTCCTCTGGGAGAGACGCTTGTTGTGCTTCGACACCTCGTGAAAGGAGCCCAGCAGTATCTCGTTCTCGTGGGATATTTGCCTCTCGTAAGACTCCTTGCAGTCCAGCTGAGCCTTAAG
This sequence comes from Ichneumoninae sp. A BG-2022a, assembly GCA_030522665.1. NCBI lineage: Eukaryota > Metazoa > Arthropoda > Insecta > Hymenoptera > Ichneumonidae > Ichneumoninae sp. A BG-2022a. Next base: position 13,070 of record JAPYZC010002314.1, read on the forward strand.
ATCCTCGCACCGAGCCTCGAGCGACTCGACCCTCTGCTCGAGGGCCTCCTTGCCCTCGACTTGTCTCCTCAGGCCGTCGATCTCCGTTCTGAGAACCGCGTTCTCCTGGCTTCTCAGCTCGAGCACCGATCTCAGCGACCAAACCTCCGCACGCAGCGCCGCTCCCTGATCGTGAACGAACGATCTCCTGTCCGTCTCCGCTTCTCTTCCCTCGTATTCCGCTCTGAGCCTCGCGATCTCGGACCGATGCTCCTTGTTCGACATACTCAGACTCTCGCGAATTTGCGACTCCAACGTCTCGACTCTCTGTCGCAGAGCCTCCTTCTCGCTCATTCGACTCCTCAGATCGGTCACCTCGGCGTCGAGCACAGCGTTTTCCTGCATTTTCGATTTTAGGACAGACTTCAGGAATCTCACTTGCTCCCTGAGATTCTCGTCCCGCTCCTCCCGCTCGTCGTTCACGCTCGAGGCGCGTTCCTCCTCCGCTTCGGTCTCCATCCTCTCGATCTTCGCCTCGTGCTCGCTCACCAGCTGCATTATCGACGCCTCGTGCTCCTTCTTCAGACTCTCCAGGGCCTCATCGAGGCGCACAGCGAAGTTCACTTTTTCCTCCTCCAGAGCGGATTCCAGAAGGACGATGCGCTCGGCGTGGCTCGCCTCGACTGAAAAACACAAAGGGCATTCGATATAAGTTCGATAAACAAACTGTACATTTTTTTGTTGGTGTGTTCATCTTTTTTTTTTTTAATTAACTAGATCCATTGCTTGTTCGGTCCTCTTCGTGGAAATTAGCAATTGCTCCACATTCTAGCAATCTCGTTAACTATTACTACATGCAACGGTAAATTAGCACTGTTAGATCTCATTATGCCGAATACTATAACGAGTGTTATGAACGAAGCGTGTTTCATGCGCCGACGTAACGGTCACAAGTGGATGCTTGCTCTAACGGAAAGGGGTTACCGCGATAGACACGACCGAGCGACGAGACGTATTCGTGTATTGTTCGCGACAGGTAGTCAAGTTGCCGACAAGGAGAAAAAAAAATTATTGGGGCATCACACCGATAAAAAAGTACAGTTGAATCAACTAAAATTAGTCGAACGAAATATTTTTATGACTCAAAAATATTTTTGTGAAATCACCCAACGAATGATTGGACTAAGCAATTTTTTAGCTGTACCAACAAAATATTTAGTTGAACGTCCCTGCCCGAATCTTAGTTGATTCAACCGTACTTTTTTCTCAGTGCAAGAATTTTGTTACCATATAATTCATTTACTTGCCTAACTATAGGGACAACAAAATATTTTTCTGTGGCAGGAAATATTTTTACGGTCACGACAACAAATTATTAACGACCTACATTTTGTTAGAGAAGTGGAACTATTTTTCTCCATGCATATATTGTTCGGTGCAACGTAAAATTTATTATAGCCGGACTGTGTTGCGCGACTGAGAGCGTTCGTCGTGTGTTCGCTTAATTCACACTTTTACGTCGCCGCCAACGTTCGAGATACGTTCCAGATAAAAATATAGAACGTTCTCTGTGATGTCACTTGCGGTTTGAAAATCTCATTTGTCGGCCGGAAATGAAGTCATACGGAAAACGTAACGTCTAGTCTACAAATGAAATTTTCAAATAGAAAGTGACGTATTTCGGTATGACGTCACTTCCAGCCAAAAACTAAGATTTTCAAACCGGAAGTGACGTTTTCCGAAACGTCACTTTTTGTCAAAAACCGAAATTTTGAAGCCGTAAGTGTATTATTGACGCTGAGAAAAATAATGAATAACGTCCAGCAACCTCCCAGTTAAGGAGGGAGTCTCGCTGCGCGCTGATTGCGCATAAGTTCGACAATAATAAGAGAAAACTGCAAGTACTTCTTGATGGTGTAAAAATCTGAAAAAAATCATGCATACTAAAGGTACTGAGAAGATTAATTTTGCATAATAATAATTGCAAAATGTTAT
>JAPYZC010002315.1:0-24171 GCA_030522665.1 Ichneumoninae sp. A BG-2022a
GAGGAAGCCAAAAATACAGACAATGCTTCCTCATAGAAGAAGCTTCGCGAATTTCAATTTTCAGCTTTTATGAGGAAGCGATTTGAAAATTTCGATTTTCAACTTTTTTAAAAAATATTAATAATAGCGATAATTAATCCTCTTTATCGAACGTCGTTGACGATTTTTCCGAGTCCAGTCGTCGCTGAATTATACATCGGTTATCGTAGTTCATCACTGGCACTAATATAGTAACGTACAATTTTTTCTTCATTACAATAATAATCAACGTGTCTGGCGATAGTTCCGTCTCCGGTTAAATCGACGCATTGCAGTCGAGCTTGACTGTTGAATTTTCTTTCGCGCAATTACACCGCTTTAAGTAAGGTCAACTAGATATTCCGTCTGATGTTCGTACTCCTCACTCCCATCGTGCTCCAAGCACTCGCTCGCGGTAGCTATCGAAGCAACGATAATCGAAAAGAATTGCGGCCTAAAGCCGACCGCACATTGCGACAAGTTGACCCACGTGAAACACGTTCCTACAAAGGTCGAGCAGCGAACAAAAGTCCGCACGTGTTCCCACCTGTATCCATTATTCACCGCGATTATTGTTCGATCACAATGTAAAATTCGCCAAATAACATTTCTTTTGTCGTTCCAGGCTTTGTCATCGATAGGAAATCACCGCAGGTGAGTCATGGCAGAAGCCCATTCTGCCGTTGCTTTCAGTTTCTCGATAACCCACGAGGGATGGGACGTTAACTTCGACAGGGAAGTCCTCGATCTCATATGGCAATCCGGTGTCAGATCCTGGAAGAAAAGATTCTTCAGATTTAATGTGAGTTTTCGAGAATAAAAAAATCAAATCTAAATTATTCTTAATTTTTTATTATTATTATTATTAATTTATCTGTATATCAATATTTTTGTTATCTCGATTACAGAATAATTTGAAGAGCGGAGTTTATCCAGCATCGTTGGGGAGCCTCTGGCTGACAATCGCCGTTGTCACAGCGATACACTTCGCCGGGTACAAAGTCCCTTACGACTTGGTTGGAAAAGTCGCTCCTTATCTGTCCGGGTATGTCTTAGATCACCGCTGACGACTCGAGAGTTTCGCAACACGCGGAAATTTCTGAGATTAATTTTTTATTCGTTTTTTTTTCCCCCGTGTAATTGACAAAGCTCGTCGGTACCGGCTCATCTCGTCGGATCTATAGTCGTTGGACTTTTGCTGTGGCTCGTGACGATATTGGCGTTGCGTTACGCGCTCAAGTTACTGTTGATATACAAAGGATGGATGTACGAGGCAAGAGGACCCGGAAGGACGCCCTCTACGACGACCAAAACGTGGGCGCTTCTCGTCAAATTACTGTCGGGATGGAACACGCCGATGCTGTACAGTTTTCAGGGTTCATTGCCGCGACTTCCATTGCCGACGTTGCAAGACACCACGAGGAGGGTCAGTATCCTTTCCGAAGGGAAGTTGATTTTTAACTCTACAACTCACTTATAAATTAGCTTTTCGCCGATTTTTCCGGTTTTCAGTTTTCGAATGGGTTTTTCATTAACTAAATGCAAATAAAATCAGATCTCTCGTAAACCATTCTCTTCCTTATGGAAAAACGAAGAAAACTACGTATGATAACGTAAAGTCTGTTTATCAGTATAGAACCAGTTTTATGATAAAGAAAAATGTGAGGTACGTTCGGACCGCAGTGATGTGTTCGAAAGTAAAAAAATTAAGTCATGAGCTGTAAGGTTAAGAAAAATTTCTAATTATCTAAATGATAAATAAACGACGCACACTTTGGTCGCGCTTAATCGGTTTAATCGTCATTCGTACCGTGTTGTATTTGCAGTATCTGCGAAGCGTTCGACCGCTCGTCGACGACGAGAATTACTCTAGACTGGAAAAACTGGCGAACGAGTTTCAGACGGGAATCGGCACGAAGCTTCAGCGCTACCTCATACTCAAGTCCTGGTGGTCGAGCAATTACGTTTCCGATTGGTGGGAGGAGTACGTTTATCTTCGTGGAAGATCGCCGATAATGGTCAACTCGAATTTCTACGGGATAGACGCGATTCTTATGTATCCGACGAAGGTCCAGACAGCTCGTGCCGCAAGTATAATCCACTCGTGTCTGCAGTACAGGCGTCTCATCGAGCGACAAGAACTGGAACCGGTCAGTCAACAGTGTGAGCGCGACCCGCAGCTCTCTTTTTTATCCCGATCGTTCATCAACATTTTCGCTCCATAAATCTCTTATTTATTCTGTTTTTTTTTTTCTTGTCCGGTTTTTAATTCAGATTTTACTGCAAAACTTGGTGCCACTGTGCTCATGGCAGTACGAGAGGCTCTTCAACACGACGAGAATTCCAGGCTTGGAGGCTGACAAAATTGTACATTTTAACGACGCTAAGCATATAGTCGTTTACAACAAGGGCAGGTATTACAAAGTTCTGATATACCACAAGAATAGGATCCTACAGCCGTGCGAGATCGAGGTTCAGATGCAGTACATATTGAACGACAAGTCGACACCGTCGCCGGGCGAGGAGAGGCTCGCTGCGCTCACCGCTGGCGATAGAACTGCATGGGCCCGTGCCAGAACTGATTTCTTCTCCAAGGGTATAAACAAAAATTCACTCGATCTCATCGAGAAATCGGCTTTCGTTGTCGCTCTCGACGATATACCTTACGAGTACGATCGGGCACATCCGGAGAAATTGGATCAATACGGACGTATTCTCCTTCACGGAAAGGGTCACGACAGATGGTTCGACAAATCCTTCACACTGTGCTTCGGAACTAACGGCCGGGTGAGCTTAAAAATAATCCCGAGATAACTGATGTTTCGTATGGAGATCGGCAAAATTAAACTGACAAATTTAATTCCTTTGTAGATCGGATTCAACGCGGAGCACTCGTGGTGAGTAAACAATTCGACAATACATCCTCAATATCGTGTGAATTATTGTGTACGATTGGATGTTCCTCGAGACTAGCCGTCGAGTTTATTCCAGCGAAGACTTCCCCGGTGGCGATGTTGCGAGACATTTTTTTTAAATTAAAAGTATAAGAAGGCAGATTGTGTTTTTAATAAAAATCGCAACCAAGACGGAACTCTCCGCTGTACGGCTAGGAATAAAGATTTTCTATTTAAAATTCTCAATCGAAGCGATAACTAACTGAGCAGGGCAGATGCTGCAGTGATGTCGCACTTGTGGGAGTTTGTCCTATCCGAAGAGGCCATATTCACCGAGTAAGAAAATTTAAAAAACCGAAAAATCGATCATAACGATAATTGTTATCTCTGTTGTCTATTTTGCCTACGACTCTCTTCTGTTTCTCTTTGACGCTTTGAAATCGCGCTTACCTCTCTCTACCATTCTTACCCCGAAAACGAGAACATCGACGACACACGATCCTCGAAGTTCTCGTTTCACGACGATTTAATTCAAACAGCAAAAGACCGGTTTTTCTTTTGTACAAATATTGTCCCTAGGTGCAGGTTGCTCACAGCTTCGTTGTGTTGCCGGACAGCTCAGCAGATTATTTTCTTGTATCCTATTATTATTGATAAAAAGAATGTACAATGTCTCAAATATGCTCTTTGTCTTTGAATTGTCAGGGCGGATGCACCTGTAATGGGAGCCATGTGGGAATTCGCTATCGGTACTGATGTGGAGACTGGGTAATTTCTTCTCTTGCCGCTACTCTAAAGTTTCAAAAAAAAAAAAAGATAATCATACGTTCACGTCTTCTTCCCCCATCTAACCGAACAAATAAATGTCTCATCGTCTCTGCGTGTACCCTCTGGACTCACGTCATCCGTCGTTCGTAAATAACCATTACTATTTATAAGCTTCCTAGTCGCACTTCGGCAGCCTGACAGTTTTGCACAAATATGCATTCTTTTTTATTCCGACACATCGATTGCCTATTCACGTGTCGCTTATCTTTTTTTTGTGAAAGTATCGATTGAGGCAGACGTCGGTTTAGAAATAGTTATTTTTCACCTTCTCGTATCTCGACGGTAGTCTTGCTGCGAAGGCGACTCAGACTTTTTCAACATTAACTTTCTTCCGCGCAAGTCAGTGTAGATATTATTTTAATTTTTTTTTTTTACGCTTGCCTTATCTAACGTCTCGGACGATAAATCGTAAGCTTTGTACGCGTTTCCTTTCTATCGAATGCTTGCGTTTTTCCTTATTTCGTTATCTCTCGGTCGTTAATATTCAGAAACTAATGACGACGATTCTAAAACTAACGTTATTTAGATACAAGGAAGACGGACATACGAAAGGAATCCTGGAATTCGATCCACCGGTTCCCGCACGTCTGCACTGGAATATGAATGCCCCGTGCATCGAGGCTATCGACAATTCGTACCTGGCCGCCGACAAGCTTTTGAATGACGTGGAACTCCGTATCTACGTTCATGACAATTATGGCAAAGGTTTCATGAAATCTTGCTCAATGTCACCGGACGCTTATATACAGATGGCACTGCAGCTCGCTTATTACCGGGACGCGCAGAGATTCAGTCTCACGTACGAGGCCTCGATGACGAGATTGTTCAGAGAAGGAAGAACTGAGACTGTTAGACCTTGCACCATCGAATCCACGGCGTGGGTCAAGTCTATGGAAGATGCGACGTCAACAGTGAGGAGATTATATCAATGAACCGATGTTAATAATGCAACTTAAATTTTTTTTTTATTTTCTGTTTTCAAAGGTCGAAGAGAGGTACAAACTTCTGCGAGCCGCGGCTGCGCAACATCAGAAGGGCTACCAGGACGCTATGAGCGGCAAGGGGATAGACAGACATCTCTTCTGCCTCTACGTGGTATCGAAATATTTGGAAGTCGATTCCCCGTTCTTGAAGGTAAACGCTTCATCATTTCTTATATGCTCGGAGGATCGTTCAAATATAATATAGTGAATCTAATATGTATTTTGAAAAATTGTAGGGTTTGTTTGTTTGAATGTCTGCCACCCTCCTAGCTTTAAAGTGAGTTGCTCCGTCCCAGGCGCAACCGCCCCTGCTGGGGGACGGGTTGCCCCCTCGCAGGCGCACAGCCGCCGACCCCAAGGGTTGGTCCCCTTCAATGAATCAGACCCCCCCCTATTAATAGTACGTTGCGATACTAGTACGGAAAAGCGGTCTTTCGACGAAGGTTGTGAAGTTGGCTGCACAAGCCGGATCGAGAGCTTACAACGGCACGAGGTGAAGTCTGGTGACGTTTGTAGCTCGAGAGGAGGCGAGTGCTGCCTACTTCCCAACAGCCGTCGGGAAACCGTTATTTCGTACAAGTATCGCATACTACTTTTTGTGAGAAGTGCACGAAAATTCCCGCCTGTAAAGTGCATGCGGAAAAATAACTACAGTGACTGAAAAGTAGCTAGCATTTTTCGCGCATCCTCTGCTAGAAAGCGCCAATTTCGACACACTTTACAGGCATAAAAAGTGGGAATTTTCGTGCACGTGTTACAAAAAGAACATTTAAATTTAACATTTATAAATTAAAAGTTTCACTTTAAAAATTGTAATACGGTAAAAATGAATTAAACAATGGCAACACATTTATTGTAAATGTGCGAGCGCGAGCCAAATCAACCTGCTTCTGGCAGATGTTAAGAAGGTTTCAGATTACGAAGCACCTCGATGCATCAAAATGTCTTGCGTTTCAAAACCCCTCTCTACACCACACCCCTACACTGCTATAATATCTACACAATAAGAAAGTTCAAGTCGATTGGACACACACTGATACTCAGATTCATAGATAATCATGTATAGTCGCAAATACTCACAGACATATGCAAATACTCACAGACATATGCAGATACACACAGATTCACACAATTCACACAGATTCACACAGATTCACACAGATTCACACAGGCACTCACATAGTAATTCGAGCACGCGCCCAACATATCCGCTAGTTAATATATATTCGCGGCTGTTTCAGGAAGTCCTCAGCGAGCCATGGAGGCTCTCAACGTCACAGACTCCCCATGGTCAGACCACGAGACTGGACTTGAAGAAATATCCAAATTGCATATCCGCAGGAGGCGGGTTTGGTCCGGTAGCCGACGACGGTTACGGCGTATCGTACATTATCGCTGGAGAGGATCTTCTCTTCTTCCATATCTCTAGCAAACTGAGCTGCCCGAAAACGGTGAGTTAATAAAACAAATTGCAAAGTAATCTCCCTCGATGACTTTACAAAAACAAATTTAAAAAAATTAATTCGATGTTGCAGAGTGCATCGAGGTTCGCAATGAACATTGAGAAAGCTCTCGCGGATATGCAGACGCTCTTTGTCGCCAAGAAGAAGTTGAAGCTCTAATGAAATCGAGCGATTTACTACGGGTGGCTGTTCCACGCATATCAATTCATCAGCGCACAATTAAAGGATATTCTAAACACGCTCGCGCGCCCCTCGCAACGCGGGAGGGCATTTTCACGCGATAGTTCATTGTAAATATATTGATTTCGACCGCGCGTTTAGTAGAAGAACAAATTGATCATTTTTTTTTTTTTTTTTTTTCCAAATCTGGCACATTTTGCAAACGGTAGCTTAATGTCTGTGGCATTCTATATTGACGGGAAGCGAAATATAATTTTTTTTAAATATAAATTTTATCGCTCGAGACTATCACGAGATCGTTCAGACGAGAATATACGTATTGCGCTACCGATATCGCCTAACAGTTTATAGAGATTTTCAGGTAATTGGATGTAACGGAGGAACAGCGATAGCAAATTGATAATTGGGTTTCTATAGACAGATTTTGTTTTAAATGAATTTTGTACGTACAATTGAGCTACGACAATGACGGACACACGAATTACGGATAGAATCTTCGCACGATATTTCTTTTCGTCTTATTTAAATAACCGTTAATGAATTATCATGCCAGAAATAATTGATTTTTTTGTCTCTTTTTTTTTTTTAACACCGAAAACATTATGTATAAGTATATCTGCGAAGAGATGCCATGAACCCTACGTGTGCAACCTATCAATGCAAATTATTTTAATAACTATATAAATATATACAATAGAATATTTTATACAGGGGATTTCGATGTGACCACATTCTCTATTGGTAATAATGATAAAACTTATTGAGAGCATATAGTTTAGCGGTATTTGGTGCTTTTTAAACCAATTGACATTTTTATTTTTTTTTGGGTACTGTTTAATGTTATTGTTTATTATATTCATAGAAAGAGAGTAAAAGCGAACGAAAAACATGTTCATCGGCATGAATGAAAGAACAGGAGTCTTGCCTTTGTCTAAGTTATTATACATTGTTTGATTACCAGAGAGGAAAAAAAAAACAAAAATGCACCGCACGAACAAATAAAAATGTTGTCTATTTGATTGTCAAACTTAAACTATATCGTCGGATAATATGTACAGATTGTTACTTTGACAAGACTCCGATTATATATCACAAATCCCTAAATTACATTGACTCGATTATTTCAGCTCTGTACCTTCTCCAGCTTCTTGCGACCTGTGTCTTTGATCAAACGACTCTCCGAAAACTTGTCGCATCTCTGCTGTTTGTGCCTGTTGGACAGGACTACGTTGCGCAGTGTCGAATGGAGAAATCTCTTGTTTACAGTCTCTCTTGGCTTAACCCAACCGCTTGGACCCATTATCTCGGCCCTTCTCGCTCCGACCTTCGCCTCTTCCATCAAAGCTTCCGCAGCTAATCTGAAGAAAAGAAAAAAATTATAAATCCGAGAACATGCCACGAAGTAAGGTTCTACCTGTTCAATGTTTCTTCATCCATAATCGCAACTGAGACGTTGAAATTTCAGAAGTGAATGTCAGACCGTTGTATTTTTGCGCATGCTTAATTCGAGTTCGTCCCGGAATGTCCACTAATTATTGTGCCCGAGAAAATACATTTCTGATTCACTCGCAAACATGACAGTTTTTACTGATTACAATAAAAACATCGTGCAAGTATATAAATATTGTTGAAGATGCCGAGAGGGCCACGTTACGCCCATTTAATTTCAGCCAAAACGCCAAAACTCATTTCTGCCATAAAGTAACTGGGTCAGTGGTAGTGGCGCCGAGTTGCGGCAGCACCGACAACTAACTTTCTCCGTAGATCTTCCCACCACTTCGCGCAACGTCCTCGTCTCTCCAGTCTAGTGTTAGTTTGGCATTGCGATCGGGCTTTCTCTGTCCTTTCCTCATTGTCAGTGCAGTACACTGTCTGCGGTGGTGCATAATCTTGATACGCATTCTCTTGAATACGAGCCGTTGTAAATAGGAAATATGATAACGAAATAGCCTTGCTTTTGACACATTACATACGTTCCGTAATAATTTAAACAGGTATGATTAACGATTAAGTCATCGCTTCACATGCTTCGTTAAACGTAATAAACATTGTTATTGTGGGCGTATAGGTTAGTCATTGCTGTTGATGTTTTTAAAAATTCACTTTATCCTTCGATTCCGTAATCGTTACGACAAACTGGGATTATCGAATTGTTACTCGCCCCATTTCTCAATCGTTCATAATTTTCCGAATCTGACTTGATAATTGCATAATTATCGAGAGTGGAGAAACAAAATATACAAACAGAACTCCGTTCAAAACAATCACGTCGCAATGAAATTAGAATTGTTTTTTTTTTTTGTTTACTGTTAAATTTTTATTCTCGGAAAGCTTCAAAAATGAGCGAGGAAAACCACATAAAGGAACAGTGGCAACTCTTGCAGAGCCTGCGATCGACCGTCGAAGGTTTGCTTGTCTATGGAGTTTCGAATGTCTGGAACGTATATGGCGGGTTAAACAGGTTACACAGTGTCATAGAGCAGATATTCAAGCATGGATGCCGTATTTTTGATCCTCTGGTGAGTCTGCATTTTCCAACACAAGCAAAACATTTACTTTTAATACATTTTCTTATCGGAGAACAACAAAAAATTGTGCTGACGGAATCCTGTTGTCAAGTTATGTAACGCAAAGAAAGTATCTATGACACACGAATTGTCTTCCTTCTGTGCTTCTAGTAATCATCACGATACATGCAACAGTATTATGTAATAGAATTTGTCATGACGTATCGAGTGATGCTTACTGTTGTTGTGATAATCATTTGTTCCTGCAGGTTGCGAATGATAAAATGTGTGTATTCAACTATTGCTTCCTCATAGAGTTTTCATGAAAAAAAAAAAAAAAAATTTGTGTTTTTAATGAAAAAATAATCGGAAAGATTCAAAACAACGCCACAATAAAATTAAAAATAAAATGCCGCAACAGATCAAACTGAAATTTTATACACAATATGTGTGGCTAATAGTTAATGTTTCTTTAAACACTTGTTAAATACATGGTCAGTTGTTTTTTTTGGATGTGATTTTTAGTTTCTTCAAAAATGTCTGTACGCACTCTAATTCTTACAATTTTTTAGCTATCAGGACAAAAAATTGTGTACAGCTGCAGTTTGATTGCTCGATGATCCCCATTAAATTTTGGGAGAATTGATTGAGCCACTTTCATGAAAAATTAGTAGTTTATTTTAGAAACAATTTTTCATATTAGATATTCATCGATGAATAAAATAAGTGGTAGATGCGTCATTAGCATGGAAAAATAATTAAATATAATCCTGGAGCGACAACTAACGAAAAAATTGTATCCAGAATATAGCAAAAATTAAAAGAATTAGTGATTTTGCATATTTTCAAACATTGATTTCTTTGCTTCCTGATGGCAACGTGGAAAAATTTAAGTGCCTGTCATGTCTTACAGCAAGAAATACACAAGATCATACATGTGACAGGGTTACAAATGCTAGATAAAGAGGTATTACTTGGATTTCTTGAGTAAAAATCGAAAAACCAAAACAAAAAAAAATTCGAGCGTGCATAATTCCATGTATTTTTGGAATGTGACGTTGGTATATTTTTAGGCGCTGAACCTGAATAGGCCAGCCTTTTGGCATATAAGTAAAAAACAACGTTGACGTTGAAAAAAGTTTAAAAGTAAAGTTTTCATACAGTTTCTTCATAAAGGCTGAAAATATAAATTTTCATATCTCTTTCTCATAATGTTCCTTTATTCGCGAAGCTTCCACTGCAAGGAAGGCAAACATCCAGAAAATGCGTTCTCATAAAAGAACAGCTTTGTGAATAAAGGAATATTATGATACAGCGATATGAAAATGTAAATTTTCTTTTCATATTATACTCAAATAATAATATTATATTTACTGTAACGATATTGTTTTTACCTCTGTATCAACAAGTTCAAGGGTGAAATCGTATCCCGTAACAGGCGGTCCCACGACGACTGTTTTGATTATACCATTAATATTTTGGAAAAAAGCAAATGAGGGGTTCGTCTGCGATAGATAGATGCATGAGAACCTAATTGAATTTAGAATCAACAGTGTCAGTGCTTGGATGCTATATGTATGTACTCACTTTCAAGGGCGAACCTGATTGCTGGGTGTTCATACAAGGATTAAATTGGCTCCAACCATCTCTAGCGATGTCACCCATTGTCGGTCAGTGTGACGATTATTTGGCCAATGTACCGGCCAGAATAGCATCGCGCAAAGATGTACTATGGATATACAAAAGGTAATGATAATAATTCTGAAACACTATATTCTCTTATTGCTTATTGCAACACAAAATACGAGCATACTACGATTATACGTTATACGGATTAGTTTGCCAGAAAAACCCTTTTATTATCCTTAACACCATTCTTATGGGAGACCATTTTATTTTTTCATAGAGGAAAGTTTGTGATCGTGCAATCTCATGATCACTTAAGGACATGTGAAATGACTCAGTCGGTAACCAAAATCTGTTATGAATGCGATTCAGAGACGGTAGACTTGTCGGGAAAAAGCAAAGCATTAGCGGATGTACAATTTAATACCGCGTCCGTTTTATCCGAAACGTCAACCAGTTTTAATTGGCATTGATTCGAAAAATTCATCTATCTCTATCGCACTCATATGTCACGTGGTACATCTTTCACATGGCCTTAATATATTTTGTTATAAACGTTTTTCCAACTTTTATTGTCACTTTTTTTCTTATCGGAATAACGTCAACTCCTCTGCAACCGTTCACAGTCTAGCAGACTAAGCTGGATGTTGTACAAAGGAGGCGAATGCCATCTCCAGCTGTTTCTAAGAAAGTAGTGGCGGTTTAACACAACATAGTCGTTTATCTAATTTAACGAAAAATTCAAACCGATGCACCCCTTTGAAAGAATTAACATAAAAAACATTCAGTGTTACATTATGCAAATTCAGTATATTTTTGTAGGTCTCATTTATACGACTGTTTTGTTCTCTCGTCGCTATTGTTTGGTGTGCAGTGACTTGTTACATCGCTATTAATCTAAAGAATCTACATATAGGGATATTTTCATTGCAGTTTGGAGAATCATTCACTGTCTCAAAAGTTGTCATGGCTCTTATCTGACAAACAACATTTACTGTCGTGCCTAGAGCCGTGGGCTTTTCTATGCCAAGAAAGCTTGGCTGAAGCCACTCTCATTTGCTTGAGGGCTGTGGAACGTAATCAAGCGGCCCTACTGACAGAAATTGACCCGTGTTTGGTAACGCATTTGCACATGAATTATAATAGCGTTAATAAATTCATATTTACTACTGTGCCTTCACAATTATGACACGTATTTTTACACTTCTTAAAACTTTGTTTACACGATACAATTCGAACAATGGAGCTCGGAAATATGTTTTTTTTTTTTCGTAAGCAAGGACCAATTTTCTGCGAATTTTATTTTTTGTTGGAACCCAGACATGTTATGCGGATCATGTTGCATTTATTTTAAAAAAATGCAAACATTTCGTAAGCTTGCAAGCTTGCAGACATGCAAGGCTAATTGTTTAAGTGCGTTGGAATTGGGACATAAAAATAGTTATTTGCTGTTTTCAAAACCTATGTTACGGGTCTACTGGGACTTTCGATACAGAATAACCGAGATTCTTTTACTTCTGTATTTGTAATTAAAGAGGTTGTTATTTTTCAGTTCCTACCAGGTGGTCGGTTTTTGAAGAACAGTCCGAAAAGACACCGACGATCGTCGTCATATCCAATCAATTTTGGCAATACAAGAAACCAATCGAATTTTCCAGTAAAGGATAATTGCGAGGATAAACGTAGCGACGATGGCCTAGCGATATCGCAAGATAGCGGGAACGCAGAAAAACGGTACGAGGATAACGTGGATACATCGGCACCTGCGACAAACCTGAATAATCCGGAAGAAAAGGAGAATGGGATATCTCTAAAATCGTGGAACAGTCTGCCCGTTCTGTGCAAAGACCACGAGATTTGTCAAAAAAGTTGTGCGTTGCCGTTAGCTGCATTCATGGCAACTAATAGACCGGAGGAAAATGTGTCTGTCCGTATACCTCGAACAATCGAATTATCGGACGTAATAAAAGTAGATTATTCGGAGGTGAAACAGTCGAGTTCGGCCTCAGATACGTACGGAAAATCAAAAAAACCGAAGACTCCTTTGCGAAAACAGAGAACTAAGACGAAAAATGCCAGTGTAAAAAGGATGGAGAAGAAAAACAGCAGTGGTAGTTCCGACACGTTAAATTATGAGGGTACAACGAGGACCGTTATCATGGAGAACATGGGACGAATGACCCAAGATTGTGCCAATTATCATATGGACAATCCCACGAGTGAAAATATTAAGATAGAAACGCACCAGAAGACGAGAAGAAAAAACTCATTCCTGCCGTCGGGTTCCGCACCTGAATTTTCCGGCTCATGGAGTTTGGGTGTTGAAGGCCAGAAAGATATTAGGATTCCAAAGAAAAGTTTCATGGAAGATGGTGGTAGTAGCGTTCAACCTATGGCCACGGGTTATTTTCCACGACCTTTGGAAGGTCAAAGTCTAACGAGTTTTCTCTCCTCCGCTCAATTCTCCCGAGCTAATGCGGAGTTGGATAGAGAAAATGCGCATTTTAGTATTTCCGAAGCAATGATAGCCGCTATTGAACAGGTTCGTTCACTCTCGCCTAGTAAGTATAACAACATTATAACTACCATATAAGTGTTAGACTATGTTAAACCGTTAAGCGACGTTAAACTGTTAAACAATATTCAATTGTTAAACAATGTTAAATTGTTAAACAATGGTGAACTGTTAAAAATCAATGGTAAAGTGTTAAACAAATGTTAAACAATGTGCTATACATTGTTAAACAAATGTTAAATAATGTGCTATAAATTGGATGCTGAAATGATGTTATGGGATATTCACATACACATAACTGCGGACCAAGTTTGGACGACGGTTTGCTGAACAGTTTGATTTGGAGGAAATTTGGCTAGAATGTTGGCAGAACTGTATCGTCTCGCTGATTCAACCTTTTCATTTTTAACAACATTTTTTAGGTGAAGTGTAATCGACAATTACGTCTAATCGACGAGACTGTTGATGAGAGTGATGAGGAAATAAATAACCTGAAACAGCGAATTCGTCTCAGAAGACGCCAGAAGCAAATGGAGCAGAGAAAGATCGGCAATTGGAGTCGCGAGCTTTTGAGCGATGGAAAAACCGACAGTACGTTTTTATCAAAAATGTTCTACAAAGTGTACCATTAGTTTCGAATATTGTTATCTAATCTATTTTATTGTCATTTTAATCAACGTTATTAATTTAGCCACGACTACAGATCAAAGTGTTAGCCCTTTGTCGAGTTCGCCGGGTACGCCATCGGACACAATTTCCACAGACGGTGTGGAAGACCTTGAAATTGATGACGCTCGAAATTTGTCGCGACTCCGAACGTCGGGTATGTATGCAGAGGAATCTCATAAGTAAAAGCATTCAAATTGTTTCAAAAGTGGCTGCGTAAATTAAGTGACATTTTACTTACATTTCTTCCAACGTATTCGTAAATACTGGTACAATCGGGAACATTATTGTTTTCCATTGGTACGTGCAAGAAAGATATCATTTACAAATTTGGCATCGAATCCCAAAATTTGAATGAACCTCGTTGAATAATATTGAAAAAAATACGAAACGATCCTTTTTAAGATAAAATTAAGGACTAGACGTTGAGAGTTTTCCGATCAATGAAGTTGTCGTACAACTCGTTACCGGATAAAAAGCCAATTTCACTAGATCAATGTGTTCAAAATTACTATACGTTTTCAGGCGTGTCCATGTCAATGGCTTCCTTATATTCAGATGCGGACTTGTATCGTGCGTCACCCCGGCAGGGGGTTGAATCTGCGTTGACTGATAGTATAATCTCTGCAGAAGGGGTTGCTTTGTGTTTGATAAGTAGGTTCAGTGAAAGACATTTACCAAGAGCAAGTGAGCTGGAATGGCTCGTCTCGGAAAAAGATGCGCCACAACAGGTATTTAATTGTCAATAATGGATTGGTCTATGCTATAAATAACGTAACTCACGGTAGCCATTACAAGACTATAACAATTGAGGGTTTAAATTGCCACTGTGGGTTGGTCAGTTTGCTATAAGGATAGCCGAGTTATGTGGCGGAAAATTATATTCGGATTCGGAATTCGGAAACGGATATTCGGAATGAGTTTGGGATTCCGATACTAGACGGATGGATAGTACCCTAGAAGATATAGTCCAATGTCATAATTGATTATTGATTAGTCGTGTGCTATCACAAAAATTTATCATAGAATTCTGTACAATTGCAGAGCAATAGCTAGAAAGAAAAAAATAATGAATCATCTCGATAATAGTCATTAAATTGTTTGTTGCAATTTTTCGCATGCTCCAATTGTGCACACGTCTAATCCTATCGATGGTTTAATTCTACAAGGGCATGTCCGTTGTGTACAAACATAGACTATATGCCCTTCTAACGTTAGACCATCGATATGGAAATGTGATAAATTAAATTATAACGCCTTTTATCAAACCCTTAACCGGATACGAATCACAAATTATTTATATCTCGCAACAACTTTGCATGTACAGTTACTGCCACTGCCAAAAAATTGGTCGGCAAATCCCGGTAATGGTGAGAACGAAGAAATAAGTCAAGTTATACCACTCCGCGGTACAATAGAATGGGCGCCCCCTCGTCCGCAAATTATTTTCACACCTCATCCACCACCAGCGTGAGTTTTCATTACGCCGTATGAACTTGATATATTCACTTGGATATGTTGGAAAACATATCATTTGTTGGAAAGGCTATAATAGGAGCTTTTTCATATGGTTATTTATATGTCTCGGATAATAATCTTACTAATTCTTTCTGATTGCAGACGAAAAATTCTCATAGCTAAACAGAATTACAGATGCGCAGGTTGCGGTATGAAAGTGGCAGTGGAATATGCAAATCGTTTTCGATATTGCGAGTATTTGGGAAGGTATTTTTGTACGGGATGTCACACAAATCAAGTGGCACTCATACCTGGAAAAATATTATCCAAATGGGACTTTAATAGGTACGTTTTATTGAAATATTACTTCCATTATGTGTTTGTGTGAAACCATCGACACTCACGGACGGTCAGAGACACTCAGAGACACTTGAATTGAGTATCTATGAGAGTGTCTATGAGATTGTCTATGAGTGTTCGTGAATATCTATGAGTGCTTATGAGGGTTGTGAGAGTATCTCCGAGATTCCGTGAGAACCTCTCGTAGCCACTCAAGGAGACTGAAGACCACTTTCATGCACTCTCAGGGACCCTCAACGGAATTCGCAAACACTCGAAATATGAGTGTCTATAAGTGTCCTCGAGTAATCGTGAGAGTTTTAAGTGGTCTTGTGCTTTGTTATTAAGTAGAAGTGCCAGGAACAAAAAAAGGTTCGAGATTTTAGAAGCCGATAGGGATTAATGGAAAAATATATGGAAAATCGAATTCATCCTAAACATTACAAAATGGGAAACTATAATAGTACATTTCGATACGAGTGCGAAAACTTTTTTTTCCCGACTTTGCTAAAATAACCATATTTCTTGCGTGCAACACAGGCGGAAAATGCCCTTCTATTGACCGATGATCATTATTAAGCTGTGCGTATGCGCAGTAAAATTTAATGACTTCCTAGGGAGTAATAGGGCTCATTACTCCCTCTGCAAGCTCTATCACTCCCGGGGCAGAAATGGTCATTGGCGAATATGACGATTTTGCGACGCAAGAAATGTCGTTATTTGAATGAAGTCGGAAAACGTTTTTCGTACGAGTATCGAACAAAATTTTTTTTTGCAAGGTGCGAAAATGCAGCTTTTCGCACGCGAAGTGTGCGCGAAAACCGTAATTTTCCCACCGAGTGAAATCAATTTACTGATGAGTTTAAGGAAAAGTTTAAAGTTTCTATATACTGTCTACAAGTTATACTTTCAGATAGATTGCCCCCAAATGTTGGTGATAACGTTCATTCGGTTTTTATATGAAGTATAAAGATTTCTTTGTTGGATGACGTGTTATGTATTTTTTTATCCAATTTTTACAGTCCTGTCCGTTATCCAACCGTCGATGGTGGGTAACGTCGTAAAAGAAAAACGATATGAACCGATAAATTTGCTTATTGCAAAAAAAGTAAAGTTTTTTTTTTATCAACTTTATAATGACACCTTATAATATAATTATTGCCTGACCATGTAAATATCTAAGAAACTTAAGAAATAAAACTGAAAACCGTCGTTCGTGAAATTTTCCACTAAAATTGAACAAACTCTGCATTGAGCATTTCGTGAACACTAAAACGAAGACACCAAGAGCGTGAGCCAAAGCAATCTGGCACTTTATTTTTTTATTTTTTACGAGTTGCCCGGAAACCAAAATCGCGCTTTACTGACTTGGATTTTGCGAAGACCATATGACAATCGCTCTAGATATCGAGGACGATGTCTTAGTTAACGCAGTGAAACGCAATAGCTGAATTTGCGCAGTTTTCAGAAACTTTACTTTCTACTACAAACTACTACAAACTTGCTGGATTTATGTGTGTTTCAGATATGCAGTCTCAAATTTCTCGTACAGATTATTGGATCAAATGGCGATAGATCCGTTGTTCCAAGTGAACGATTTGAATCCGCTTTTATACAGGCGTGTGAAGCAACTGGAACGAACGCGAGTTCTTCGGACACAACTATATTTTCTCAAAGATTTCTTATTGACATGCAGGTTTGCACAAAGGTATGGTCTATAATCTACTATTTCAATTATGCTAAATGAATAAATTATTATTCATTTTGGATTTCTTATAGAGGAAGAAGCTTTGTGGAGACAATGTTAAAATTGAATTCTAAGAAACTTCTTTCAAGACTTTCATGTAAATGTGTTTACAATGAACGAGGATTCCCTTCACTTTAGTAAAAACCGATAAAGTGGTTCATATTAAGGCAGTCCGAGCGTTACAGTCCCGCCAAACGTGAGTTTCAGAGAAAATTTCGAACAGTTTTCGATGGGATAAAAATCTGAAAAAAATCAAGTATATGGGTGGTGCTGCAAAGATTGTTTATGTGAAATAATAATTCCAATTTGTTATTAACAAATTGGAGATAAAAATCATTATTCAACAAATTACCAGGCAACTTAGCTATTTTTCTTCATAACAATAATTCGTTTATTTTTCTGAATACGTATATGGATTTTTTCAGAATTTTTTGAAATCTTTGAAAATTGCGTTTTTCCACAGCTTGAACATTAAAAATGAAATTTTCAAAGATTACAAAAAGTTCTGAAAAAATGCATACGTATTCAGAATAATAAACAAATCATTTTTATGGAAAAAGTAATTAAGTTGCCGGGTAATCTGTTGAACAATTATTTTTATCGTTAATTTGTCAATAACATTTTGGAGTTATTATTACATAACAACAGTATTTGCCGCGTGTTCCATATGGTTGATTTTTAAAAAATTTATTTTTATCCCATCCAGAAATGTTTGAATTTTTCCCTGAAACTCACGTTTGGCGGGACTGTATCATTCGGACTGTCTTAATTGGTTTTTTTTTTCTTTTTGTTTTTTAAACAAACAAAAATAAAGTTACAGTAATAATCAATCTGTTGAGAACGGTTTCATAGAACATTAGTAAATTATCTACGATCCTTGGTATGAACTCGCACTGTAACACATCTCGAGCTACCAAGCTACAATTTGACGCGTTACACTAGATGCCCTCAGGCCGCAATCAATTACGAGACGAGTCATAGTAATTAATCGTCGTTTCACGCTGGACTGGTAGCCTGTTGCCATACACTTGCCATTTGATTATAATGTGGGAGAGAGGGAATAAACAAAAAAATCATTTTGGACAAATTTAGTAAATGAAAGGGAGAGAGGAGGTTTCCTTTACTGTCCAAAATTTATTCTAAATTTCAAAAAGTTTACTACGTTCAGTGTAAATTAATAATATTAACACGACAATTTTTCTCTTACATTTCAGCATTCAGGCATCACTCAAAAAGCAGTCAAATTATATATTCAACGACCCGCATATATATTCGATTCATGATCTGATGGCGGTCAAAGTAGGTGTCTTGACCAACAAATTAGGCGAATTAGTTGAGGAGTGTTGTGCCCACGTTTCCGAATGTGTGGTAAGCAAATTTTTATATTACGCTTATAAAATACCATATTAGCGTACAGCAGAACCTCGATTATCGGAACGCGTCGGGACCGGGTTCAGTTCGGAGAATTGAAACGCACATTTTTTTACGCGATCATATCATGTATATAAATAAGACATATATTATTGAAAGAATAGTATATATTAAACTTTAAAACACATATTCAACATATTTCCAACATTGAAGTCTTATTTCAAGGATTCTATGAAATAAAGTCGTTCATTTTCTAAATTACTGAACGCCAGCTACGAGCTTTTGAGCAGCGAGATCTCGAAACCGCCTCTGTGTGAATTATGTATTTAAGCCGTTTCAAAGAATTCGACAGTCCGACTGGCGATGGGGGGGCGACGCTACTCGGAAAAGCCAATGTACGAGTGGATTAAGGAAGTTCTGTCGCTTGGTATTCATTTCGCACAAGTTCGAGAAAAATGAGTTAAAATTGCAAATATTTCTTGATGGCATAAAAATCTGAAAAAATGCATGCATATTAAAGGTACTGAAAAGATTAATTTGGCATAATAAAAAGTCCAAAATGTTATTAACAAATTAAACAAAAAATTAATTTTTTAACGAATTACCCGGCTACCTAATTTTGGTTTATTACGAAAATGATTCGTTCATTTTTCTGAATACGTATGAATTTTTTCAGATTTTTAAATTTGCTTTGTTTTTTTTTTAAATATGAAAAAACAACAAAATTCAAAGCAAATTTAAAAATCTCAAATAATTCATAAGTATTCAGAGAAATGAAGGGATCATTTTCGTAATAAACCAAAATTAGGTTGCCGGATAATTTGTTAATAAATTAATTTTTGTTTAATTTGTTAATAACATTTTGGCCTTGTTATTATGCAAAATTAATCTTTTCAGTACCTTTAACATGAATGAATTTTTGAAATGTTTTTATGACAGTTTATCTCATTTTTCTCGAACTTATGCGAAATGAACACGAAGCGACAGAACTATCTTAATGCTGAAAGAGAAAAAACGCCCCTCAACACGCGGCAAGCAACAATGTATAATCTTCTGCGCTATCCTTTGGATAACCGGGCGTTCGGATAAACGGAGTCGTGATTCGGATAATTGACAGTTGGGATGATCGAGGTTCGGATAATCGAAGTTCTACTGCAGATGTAACGGCTCCGATGTATGTTGTCTCCGAACATGTGTGCAATATATATATGTGAACAGGCAACTTTGTAGCAACTTTATCTTGATTTCTGTATTGTGAATGACTATAGCGATCTTCGACCTAATGTGCCACAATTCGTGGATTTTGAAAAATTCGATAATAATTGCTCATAGAATTTAATCAAGCAAAGATCTTCTGATTTCTCTAAGTATTAAATCTTCTCGGAAAGTCTGAAAATAAACGAGTTACTTTTTATATGAAGTAATAGGAACAACGGTCGGTACATTTATCCTAGTTAGTATTTGCGCATAAGGAAATCGTAAAAATTGAAATCGTGTACTCATTGGAAAGGGTAGCTTTAATGAAGTATTCTTACAGCTCTGCGAAGCCCGAGGATTCGTTTGCGAAATATGCTGTTCAAAAGTACAAGAGACAAAAGTAATTTTCCCTTGGGAACTGTCAAAGGTAACGAGATGTATTCAATGTGGTTCCTGTTTTCATATTGAATGCAAAACTGTGGCCAACAAAGGGTTCGACTGTCCACGGTGTGCGCGATTACAAGCAAGGCGGTTGTCCAAAGAGTAAAGCCGTGATAAGGAGGAAATAATGTTATTAGTTTGAGATTGCACCTTCTTGTTACTTGCCATTCGATATATACGTTAATACCTTATGATACAACTCGAATGAAAACACTAGCCAAGACAATAGCGTCCTCAAGTATCTGCGCGAGTACTATTCATTTACGGTGGCTTCTTATCTGGTATCGTACCACCTACAGTATTAGTCGTCATTTAGAAACCGACATACTACGTTCAAGTGGGTTGCCAAGCGAAACACAATTTCATGGATATATATAGGATTAAAAAAAAGAATTGTTACGTTTGTATTGGTTATTGCACATACGTATCTGAAAAAGATCTTGAATCGAAATATAGTAATGGTCCAAATAATTTTTCAGAATTTCTGAAAGATATGGTAAATTCGCCGAAGTTAATTAGTAAAAAAAATCTTGATAACAAGATAGTACAAATAAAAATTATGGATTTTTATTTTGTATTTCAGTTTTTAGTCAATTAAAGATTAAAACCTACCTTCTAATGGATATTGACGCGTTATGAAAAATTAATTTTTAATCCATAACAAAATTACCACAATACAACGCAATATTACAAAATTATTTTCGAAGATTTTTTTTAGATAAGTATGTGCAAATATGAACAAGACTATCGTTATCGTTGACAGGCGTGAAATCGATTTCACTTGCTCTCCTTACAAATTAAAAAAATTATTCAGGGTATTCTGTGAATTAGTATGCAGTCAAATGAAAGTGTACAGTTCATCATATGATAAATGCCTAACATTAAATGAAAATCAGTAATGCATTTTGGTAATTTAGGATTGTTGATCGTCTCTGGCAGCATATTAATTCGCAAATTGAAGTGGAAGTCGTCTAAAAGTCTTCAGCGTTTTAAACTGTCATAGCGATTGGAAAATGCGGACTATTCATTTTAACTATAATAATTCAAAATACTAATCTTGAATAATTGCAACTAAACAATGTTGGTTTGAATTGATGTCGCGCATATAAGTATTCGAACTTGAAAAAAATAATTTTCGCAGTCTGTCGAAATGTATGATGGGTTAAGTATTATCGTGTAATAAATTACACCGAAGCAGGTTAATCAGTCTAAAAGGTTATTAAAAAGAAATTTACTATTAATCAGTTATACCTCGTACAGCTGCGCTCAACCTTAACTCGTAATTCATGATTAGACATTTCACCGTTATAGACAAAATAGATATATATATATTTTTTATACAACCAAATTAATAATACTTCGACAAAGAGACGAGTTCCTATTTGTATTTCGCAAAATGAACAAATTCTAATATTTTGCTGTTAACCCTTCCCGTATCGTTTCCTCGGGCACGAGGTAAACTTCACGGACCGGAGACGGCTTAGCGACGTGGGCAATGCCGGTCTTTCCAAAATGAAGGGCCCTCGAAAAGTGTGAACTGGAATTTGTTATAAGAAATATAAATAAGTCTACTGTGCAATTATTACAGTCGGATTTTTTCTTGCTGGACACATTAAACAAAAAATGCGATAAAGAATTTTGTAACATTAAGTTTATGTCGTATATTTGATTTATTTACATTCACGCAGTATTGCCAACAGCTTGTAACCCACAGTATATGCGATAATGTATACCCAAAAGGATATATAATTGATAACCTACCTGCAAAAACAACTTAAATAAGCCCGTTCTTTATAAAAACCGGTTGTGGTAAAAAAAATGTCGTCGTTTTTGCACTCAGATTGTCAATTATTATTTCCGAAAATTTGAAATACTATACAAAATACATTATCACCGAAAAAAGCCATAAATCTAAACGTGAATAGTCATTCACGCTGGCAGGACGGTCGTTTAGTACACCTTTTTAATATACCGAAATAGACGATTGTTTAGTATGTACAGGCTTTTGATGGATACGTCCTCTTTATATTACAATTGCATTTCTGGTGTTTACGAGGTTTTGGCATTAGTTGCACGATATTCTATGTTTTTTATCCATACTTACTCACAGGCTGACGAACTTTGATTAATTACCAGATTAGCGGATTTAATTCTTTGCCGCATTCTCAGGATTTTTTTGCACAGTTTATTCAATGAAAGAAAAACTACCAGTTTGAAATATCGCCTATTATCTTCGAACTAATGCCGACGCGCATCAATCGAGTAGTAATAATATTTTCCAAATTCGATAAACAAAATAAGCCTTCAGTCGGAGAGATGTGCTACTACAAGTGAATGCTGCCCAAAGGCAACGACATATAACTTCTCTTACAAAGCAGTAAACAAAAAAAAAAATCTCACTTTTCGATAAAAAATTTTGCTGTGTATACATTTCGTGTATGGTGAAAAAGATGTATTGGGTGGAAGAATATATTATAATAGAGCCTTCTAAATTTCACATGAAGTTGTTGTAACAGTTCCGCGTACATACTCTTTTGATTACAGTTCACGGAGATCGGATTTTAAAAATAATTCCACCGATTGTACCTGAACCTTCACGACTATTAAAGAATGTTGATTTCGAAAGTGGGTGTTTCGATGTGGCTGCGGTTACGATCGATTGAGAAATACTTGAAGAGAAAAAGAGAAAGACGAAAAGACTGAAGCTTTGTGAAATTGGTTTACACATTTGTACTGAAAAATTTGAATTTCTATAAAATCTTTATCATCTTCATTGGGATGAAATTATAAATAATGCCCTTCCTATTGGTTAAACAAGCATCGAGAAATTCAAACTAACTGATATGATATTAATTTACGAAGTTAATTATAGTAGTAATGTATGATTGAAGCCGTATATTGTTAATTTATTCCTGTTATCTATTTTACAGAAGTTTATAATAAAATGTATCATGTCAAGTAATTTGGTGTCTTATCATTCTGTTTTATTCGAATTATTTTCCCAAAAATTGTGTATATATATATATAGGGGAAAAGTGGTGAATATGGTCCACGTCGATTAACACGTAAATCAATGATATATGAACCGGGCCATATTCCCCACTTTTACCTTAATCATTTTCGGAAATGGCTACATGCCAATCTGCTGGGATGTCAAAATATTTTCAATTACGGAACAAAATACATCCTCTATATTAAGCCTTAAATACCTCGATTATAATGTATAAAAGGGCTGATCAGTTTACCGAACAATGATTGGGTGCAAAGTCACGCATCGCTCGGCGAAAACAATGAAAGACAAACAAAACAAAAATCTCATAACCCATTAAAAATGAAGCTGTACCGAACATCACAATCTTTCATTAAGTTTGATAAATAGTCTAGATAAGAACAAAGGAAAAAAAATGTAACACTGATCAGTTTTGGAGCTTGATTTTAATCGAAGAACCGGGCAGCTTGTATTTTACTCGCTGCTATTATGTCAGAATCCTTAACTGGCTCCTCTATCATACGGAATACCAAATAAAATTGTATGTACACTAGGACCTCGACGTCGGACACAGCGGCGGGACCGGCTCCGCATTGCACCTACCGATGTTGAGGTTGCGCATGCCTCGCCCATGCTGACTGTGCGCAGCTCTCAGAGTCGCGACCAGTGCCATGTCACGTACCGTGGGCCCCTCGGTACGTTTCTCTCGGGTTATAGAAAAAGATTTCTCGGGTTTGCGATGTACACGACGGCTTTTCCGACATTCAATTGACCGTTAATTCTTAATCGATCGTAATTTGTCAGTCGACGTTTTGCCGACATCGTCGCGGTATTTCGTTATCGGCATTGATTGGAGGTTATGTTGTTCGCCCGAATGAAGCGCCCGAAAACTATCGTTTTGCCTTACGGCACTGTCTGGATCGCCCTATAGCTTCCCCTCCACGGGTCG
>JAPYZC010002316.1:0-15465 GCA_030522665.1 Ichneumoninae sp. A BG-2022a
GTCACGAATAAAACGACAACAATACAAATCTCGAACTTTCGATAGAAAAAACTCGAAAGTCGATATATATCGTGACACACCAACTTATTAGGGGAGGACCAATTGTAGTTCTTGTGATTAATATTTCTTTCGGTAGAGGACACACAATGCAACAATACAAATTAACCTCCTTTACTTGACAATACATGCATATAATTTTGGATAAACAATTGTACAAATTTAACACTCATTAAAAAAAAGTACGACATTGAATTCACCGGAGAATAACTAAGTTTACGCCAGTATATCTGCGAGCATATTTTTACATAATGTTTTTAGAATTCAAATTTGAGTGCCAACCTATTTTTTTTTTATCATTCACCGAATAATTTCATTTTTTTCACTTCTCGATGGAAACAAAGTTTACTAAACCTTCTTTTGCTTTGCCGTTTTTTTTTTCACGTAAAAAAAAGTTTCCACAATTTGCAAACAACGAATATCATCACAAATTTTTCGTGATAGATTCATGGATTCTGCGTCGACAATGAAAACTGCAACAACGACGTACGACCATTCTTGTCTTGTCGTCGACGTACCGCGTCACGGCTACCGAAAGCGCCGCGAGGCTGACGATGACAAGCAAAACCATGCCAATATCTATCAAAAGCATTCGGTATGCTGGTAGTGGTCGCGGAATCGTAAGCCGGGAGCGATAGGGACAGAAATCTACATAGTACAATCGTAGGGCAAGGTAGCGGACGGGCGGGCTGTATATCGGAAGGAAATCATCAGTAGCTGACTGCAGTGTAGCGCTTCATGCACCGGACTGAAGCTAATGCCGGACAATGAGTTATTATCTTCTGGTTATGCGATAATGCGACTGTGAATCCTGTGTTCTCCGGTGTAGGGACATTGCGTGCCCTGCCATTGGGCGATTCGACTCCGTACGCTAGCGCGGTGAAACATCTCAACAATCACAGAGAACCCGCTTCGTCTCCGGGCGTTGCAGTTGCAGTTGCGTTTGCAGCGAGGCGGACGAGACGAAAGGAGATGCGATTTGTCAGGCTTAAACCTCGAATGTACCTCAGTCGGTACGTTGCGCTACTGCTACTGCTATTATTATTATTGTTGTTGCACTGTATTATGTCCCGGGGTGAGAGGTCATTTGTCGGGAGCTCCGACGATTCGCACAATCGAATCACGGGTCGGTAGTGAGCAACGATGGAACGCTGAGATCTCTTGCGGTGATTCGACGATAGCGACACGGGTATATGTAAGTTCTGTAGATATGTAACTGCTATTACACTGCTATTACACTGCCATTACACGCTATACACGATGAGAGATGATTGGTTGCCACAATAAACTACCTTGTCCAATAGGCGCCAGACGACAAGTCAAGTAAGGTGGCGACAAATTAGTTGGTTAATGGACCATTACATGTTTATGAATTGCATGAACCATTAGAAGGTTAATTAATCGGATAAAAAATTAATCGATTCAGCCAAAAAATGTGTTGGCCGGCAACCAACAATTTTTTGGTCCAGCGACTAGTTAGCGATGAATCAGCTCAATCAATGGTTTAACACGATTCACGACTCGGTAGAGAGCATCGTTGCAACGATGGAACGCTGAGATCTCTCCTGGTGATTTGATGATAGCGACATAGGTATATCAAAGTCCAATGAGAAAATGCTACATGCCATTACACTAAACGGAGAAAAATTATTGGTTGACACACTAAACTGCGTAGGCGAATAGGCGCCAGACGACAAGTGAAACGAGGTGGCGATAAATTAGTTGGTCAATGAACCATTATGTTTACGAATTATACGGACCAAAGATAAATTGGCAGGTCAAAAAAATTAATCGATTAAGCAAAAAAACATATTAATTGGCACCCAATTATTTTTCCGTCCAATGGCTGATCGGCATCGAATCAGTTAATTATTTATTGACCCGACGGATAAATGGTTCAACAGCAAACCGGTCGTCAACCAATTGGTCGACGAGCAATTATTTTTTGAGCTCGACCAATCAATCGTTTGACGACCCAACGTAAAGGGACGGGCATTTAAATCTCGAAACGTTCCTCACTTACTCTCGTGCCGTATGCGATGTACGGTGCATCGTATACCTCTATGATGCGCACCTGCAGTCATGCCAGCTGATACGCGAATTTACTCGCACCACCGATACCGCAGCCCGCGTACCGCGCGAGCGTGAGACTCGAGATTAGCACCGTGATAATAATTTAATGGAATACGGAACAAAGAGAAAGCAAGCTCGCGGCTATCGCGTTCTCCCGTTATCCGCACACTCATGGCGTACCTCCGGATTGGCTTAATCGGAATTAGGGGTGGCGTCAACAGCCTGCATCGTCGGAGCGCACGCTTTCCATCGGCCCCGAATCCCGTAAGCGTCAGAGTGAGTTAATGGCAAATCGGAGAGAGGCAGAGGGGCAAGATAATCCCACGATAATCAGGCTCCGACGCCAATTGAATCGATCATTACCGATACTCACGGATAGAAAATGTTTCGCGCAAATCCGTCGAGCGAATTCGCACGCAGTCGCGAATTCGCGCTCATTCTTATCGGCGTGACAGTGGGGAGGTCTGTTAAAACCCATATCGGCTCCAGGAACACCTCGGAGCTAATTCGAACAATCCAATGGTTAGGGCAAGGAGGACGCAGTGAGGTAGGAGGGTTAATCCTTCTCGACTCGTCGGTTTCAGCGCTTTTAGCGCTCGAGGAATGTGCGGAGGATCGCGTGCTTTTCGGAGTCTCCTTGTACCGTTGTCTCGGAGTTAAACGATCTCATTAGTAACGTAGATCTAGTGTAGAAGATCCAGGGGACTCGCCGAGGATTAATGGCTCTCGTTCGTTAAGCCAAACGAACCGTTTCTCGGGCGTTCAGTCACCGGGCCCCGTAACCACCCCACACGTGTGTCCGTGCGCCGCTCGCGCCACCTAAGATGCACCTACATAAGTAGCCATTACAGTCACTTCGGAGGAGATAAGCGCCCGATCTATCGGACTGTCTGAGTGGGTATTATAACGAAAGAGGCGACGAAACCGGTCGAACCCACCCGGCGCGGGAGGGACTGGGAATCGATTTTATGATCGCAAATCGACTGTTGGGGAGAAACTCGATTACGATTTATACGAGCTTAGGCGGACGTGAGTGGCCTCGCGTTACCGTACCGCGCTTCTAAATCCAATAGCTTCCAATTGGCTCGCCCGGAGCGCAGACGGAGAGTACAGGAACCCAGGATCGAGCTCCGCCCGACGAGACTGAGAGAAAAATCCAAGATTCGAAGTGTCTTCCGTATTCGGATCTGCGAAATAGCCAGATGGATGGAGAGGTGGTCGGAGAGACAAAGAGTGAGGGAGGGTTCGGCGGCTCGCTATAAATTCTTCACGCGCTGCCCTGCAACCGGGTTTTCTCGCTCTCGCCGGTCCCGCAGCATCCCCGGCGCCGTTGCCCTGGGGACAGAGAGCCGCGAAGCCAGGAAGGAACGGGAAGGGGGTCGGCGAGGAGTGCGGTACGAAGCTCCAGAGGATAGTCCATTTAAATATCAGCAACAGGAAGCCAATCTACTCCATTCGGCTGCCGGAAATTACTTTCGACCGTGTGCCGCGCCGCGGAGCCCGGGCTAACGCGCGTTGGCTTTAATGTGATCCGCTCCTGCCGCGCTGATGCAGTGGCTATTCGTAAAAAAAAAAAAAAAAAAAAAAAACAGAAAAAAGGAAAGACTTTTACGCAATCTCGCGCCGGCCACCCGGTCCGTCCGTAGATTACCGAAATTTAATCGTACAAACATATGTACGCACACACTCGTGTATGATCGAAAGCAAATAGACAATGCGAGCGGGGCATATCGGCGACCGTTAGCGAGTCCGTATGATCGCCTCGGTGGAATCCGTCGAAAAATTATTTGCCGTGAATCGCTAAACGCGGGCGTCGCGTGCTCGCGACCCGGTACAGCGTTAACGTAACGCGCGTGAAAACACTCGCCGTATATATCCAACGGAGCGAACGTTGCCTACAGCTGTGTGATATGCTCGCGGGGGCCGCGAGTCCACGGCAGTGTAAATTCGCGTAAATTCGTTGCCCACGGTCGAGGGGTATCCCGCAAGGGCGGGACCGGAGATGGGGGAGCGGGTGTTGGACACACGGGGTCGGTAAAAATGGCATCGGATCGAAAAGCCGGCCGACGAGCTCGGGCCGGCCGAATTAGCTCGCCAGTCGGATATGTGTACACGTATAGCGGGTACATAGAGGAGAGGGGCGAGGAGAGAGAGAGAGAGAGGAACGAGGAGGGAGGGAGAGGATACGAGTGAGCCCGCCGAGTTCGGGGGTGTGAATAATGCGCCAGTTAAACGGGGGCGTCCGGTCATCGAGGGAGCACCGTTTATGCCGCATCAGAGTTCGCCAAATTTATTCCATTGCTCGCGGGCTGATTCTCGTTTCTGGTGTGCACCGTGACCGGGAGAGTCGCGGGAGTCGCGTGTTGGCTTTCGTGATGAATGCTCGCATTAAAATGTCAGCCTGTATGCTCTATATAGATATACGCATATGTATATAGAATGTATGTATATATAGAGAGGATGGGTATGTATGGGGAGAGGGTTATACGTGCCAGGAGCACGATTGGCCGAGTAAACGTTTCTGCGCGCCTATCATCATCTACGGATAGATAGATATACCCGCGGCCGACGAGACAATGAGAGGCTCTCGACGAACCTCTCCATCTCTCGCGTTCTCTCCCTTCGATAATTCCTCCCTCGATATCCCATCGGTTCGGTAATCATCGAACCGGCAATCCGCAACTTTAGATTGAGTGTTAAGAATATTAACTCGTCCGCGAGTCAACGAACTATCGCTATCATTGGGACGATAAAGGAGGGCCCGATCGTAAGGTTCTACGTGCGTTTACACAAAACTTGAAACCGGCAACCGGAGAGAGATGAGTTTGGCTGCCGCTGTGGAGTTCCTCGAGACGCTCTCCGTCGACGGGACTCGGGCGGGCGCGCGCTTAAACTACCGGCGGAAATCTCTGGGAATCGCGAGGGATGGATATTATCGGCTCATCCAGGGCTTCGATATATTCGGGGTAAAGTGCTGTTATGAGCGTTGCGAAGATATATCCTGTGTGGTATATACGCGGGCTGGTATATACGCGACTCTCTCCTGGATTCGCAACCCCACCATCGGCTTTATGTACTTGTCCGGAATTCAATTTTCACGAGTCACTTCCACGCAAAGGGACTCGCATCTGGAGAGGGTGGCTTGTGTACACCTGTGCACGCGCGTTCGTCATTCGAAGTGAGGGACATATTACCCGGGAATAGCTTTGGCGGCGAATAAAAAAAGATTCTTCGCGACGGAGACTCTTTCGCCGAAGAAGCCTTTTGACTGCTGGAGCGAAACGCCGGGCTGGAGGATCCGTCTATTCGCACTGGACATCGTTCGATTCACATGCGGAGTGTTAGAGTACCAGAGCCCGGTATTGCAGATGTGCCATGATCGTCATTTCTTGGAAGCGTCTATTCACCAAAATATGACCGTCAATTGACCGCCTTTTGTTAATTCAGAAAAATGGTTGTCGTGCCATTTTCGTCACTTTCGTTCGGGGTCACTTATGTGCCAAAAACAGTGAAATACATCTATTTACACAGTAAAAAAAAGTTTGTACTTTTTACAACTTATTATCCATAAACGTCAACAATTTTTCTTATTTTTTTAGTTTCCGATTGCACCAACTGGCATCAGTTTTACAAACAAAAGTACAAACTAAAATTGTTAATGATACGGGAAATAAAAAGATAGATTTATATATTCAAATCTGAACAAACGAGTTTGTTACTTATTTAAAGAAATTATTTTTATGAAACTTCGTATTCCGATTTTACGAAATTATCTTTTACTGTGTAGTTGGGAATTAACCGTGATTTCTTTTTGTCACAAATTTGGTCAACTTGTCAGCAGATTTCGTAATCATCCGTATTTAAATTTTTTATCAATGACTTCATCAATGAAACAGTATTATAGAGAGAATAAAAAAATAATTTTACAGATTCACGAGATTGACCTTTTTTTAAATTGTTAAGTTGGGAAGATTTTTAAATTAATGTCGCTGTTGACACAGTGCGATCATTTCCGGACCGGTGACGTAACAGTCAATTAACAAAAAAAAATTACCGGTTACAAAGTCGGCGGCCATCTCGAACCATTCCGGCCGGGCTTTATAGAAATCAAGCGGCTATGTCGGGATGAGTATTGACGTCTCTCGTCACGCACGTCAAAACAAATCGCTCGAGTCGAGTTTCATCGTTTTACCTGGCACAAAAAAGTTTCCAGGGCGATTTATCGATTCGAATTCCCATACTTTCAGAGTTTTTTTTATAATTACTGTCGAACCTCGCTTATCCGACCTTCGATCAACCGAGCCTCCGCGTTATCCGAAGCACCCAACTCATCAGAACCCTCCGCGTTAACCAAGGTGTAGGCTCGGATAATATGGAAAACTCGAATAAAACGGATAAACTTGTACAAATGTACTGCATCTTTATATTGCGAGCTGCAAATACAACAGTTTCGATTTTAGAAATGGTTTTTATGTTTATACTTAGTTAATGTGAATTAACTAAATTATAATTATATTTTTAAAATAACTAAATTAACTAATAAAGTTAATGTTTATATGAAGTGTTGTGTTATTTGAAGAAATATATAATAGTAGTACAAGTTTGAATTGAGTATGTTGTGTTATCCGAGATTTCACTTACCCGACGCAGGGAAGACTGGGGCAAAATGGCACAGCGGGGCAAAACGGCACAGTGAGGGCAAAACTCAATGTTCCAATAATTTTTGGATGCGCCATTTCGTCCCAACGATACATCCGGATTTTCCAACCCGTTTTGCCCCACATAACACCATCGCCACCATCCAAAGGTTATTGGAAAATTGCGTTTTGTCTCATTTATCCGTTGTGCCATTTTGCCCCGCTCTCCTCTATGCTCGCCCCACATTACCTCGGATAAATGGAGTCTACTGTATGTTTGTTTATGGTATTAAAAATATCCATCGCTGAAAGCGTCGGAGGGACGAGAACTCGTCGAGCGACAAACATATCGGTATATCAGCTTTAACGTCGCATGATCATATTGTCACGCGAGCGTTACCCCTGCGCCTACGCGATCTCGCTCCCCGCTGTGAGGTAAATGCAATTTTACCGAATTCTATTTGCGGCGTTCGGTGTTCGGGAGGCAGACCGGGCAATAGCGGTGCGAGGTCGACGGGAGAAAATGTCTGCGACCGCACAACGTTCCCGACGGTGCTACATCCAGCGGTAACACGTCCCGGATAGCCTTTACCACGGTGCCACGATCCTGGCGGTGACGGTGGAGGTGTCAGTCGTCTGGAGAGGTGTACCGACCGAGCGAGCGCCCCGTAAATTTTTCATTACTCCCTGACACTTTCTACATACGAGAAAATGACGGGGGCACTCACGTATGAAATTGAAATACCGCGATCGACGAGGGATATCTCGATCTATTTTCCCCGACGTGAATCCCGCTTCTCCCCCCCCCCCCCCCCCCTCTGCCGCGGTTGTGAGAGGAGCGCAAGTATAGAAAACGACAACGCGAGACCATTGCGGGTTTACCCGGAACCGTGGAAAAATAAACGACGAGCAAGTGCTCTGCGACGCAGCTACTCAAACAAAAAAAGACGTCGAGCATCACGTTCGGAGTTGAGTACTTCCGTTTTTCAAGAACCCTATTCGGCTCGGAATGCCGAAGTAGCGAGCCGATATCTTGGATTTTCTTGGACCCTCGTCGTCCGTAAACATTCGCTCCGGACCTACCTTACCGATATTTTAATTCCGGTTACAAATCCCACGGGCTCGCTGGAATCACTTTGAATCTCCTCGGGGCTCTGATACGTACACCCTCGTTCAGATTCCATCTCCGAGAGACTCCGGCTCGCCTTTACGACGCGCATAATCAAGGATCCACCGTGGGA
Source organism: Ichneumoninae sp. A BG-2022a (assembly GCA_030522665.1). Taxonomy (NCBI): domain Eukaryota; kingdom Metazoa; phylum Arthropoda; class Insecta; order Hymenoptera; family Ichneumonidae; species Ichneumoninae sp. A BG-2022a. The sequence goes on from JAPYZC010002316.1 coordinate 8,009, forward strand.
ATTTCCGGAAGTGGAGATAGTCGCTCGGTGAAGTAGTTCCGGGGAGCGCTCGCCTGCCTCCCTTTTCCCCGGATCAGTTATTTTTCCCTGTGGCGAGGATGAAATCCCCCGGATGATTAGTCGGGAAGAAATATCGTCGAGAGCCATTCTCGACCGAGAAATTCGCGTAATCCTGCGATAAAAGTAATGGTATTCGGTCATTTAAGAAGGTTGGACGGCTTCACACTAGTCAAATGAGTGTGATATTTTTTTAAGTCCTTTATACAAACTTTTACGCATCTATTTTTTATAGTGGATGATTATTTGTATTGCAGCAGATGTCCTTAAACTAGAAAAATATTAATTGCAATGGATGTGCGAAAATGATTACTGGTTTGTGCTAATTTTCGAAAACGTACATATTCGTTCAGTTGTTTCCGAATAAGAGTTCATCATTTTCGCTCGATTTAATTTATTACGGCTCATTCTCTTCCTTGAAAGATGCTCCAAGAATTCACCATCTAGATATTCCATAGATTTTTCCGTTTAGAAATTACAACTATTTGTTTATGAAAGAATTTACGAGGATATACAAAACGTTGTCCTTTGTAAATCTGCATCTACACTTTATCTACACCGTTAAAAAAGTACATTTGAATCTACTAAGATTCGGGCAGGGATGTTCAAATAAATATTTAGTTGGTCGAACAAAATATTTTAATTACTCAAAAATAATTTGGTGAAATCACCCAATAAATTGTTGACCTAACCAATTTTTTAGCTGTACCAACAAAGTATTTAGTTGAACGTCCCTGCCCGAATCTTAATTGATTCAACCGTATTTTTTATCAGTGTTAACTGTGAATTCCTAGAGCATCTTCGAAGGAAGGGAATGGACCGTTCTACATTAAAATCGCGCAAAAATTACGCATTATTCTTTGAAAAAAAAACAAACCAGTTAATATTTTTGCGAATTGATTGCAAGTAATGTTTTTCTATGTTAACGACACCTGTTGTTATACAAATAACCATCCACTATAATCAATAGATGCGTAAAAAGTGTGTATTAAGGACTTTAAAAATGTAGCACTTATTTGACCAGTGTGAGGCTCTCCAAAGTCCTGAAGAATGTTTGGGCCGAAATCGCGAAAGGGCAACGGGACAGGGGAGTCCCCAACCGTATTAATCAGTGTGTGAGTGAGAAACGTAGGCAAAAAAAAGCGGCCAGACAGATATAATCTTTCGTTTATTGAATATAGCTCAGAAACAAAACTATGAATCTTCTTGAAATTTGGACACAATCTATCTACACCCAGAAAAAAAATTTGTTTGACGGCTACGGTTTATTAACATTCAATAAAATATTTATTCGATTTAAATAAGTATTTATTTAAATTAAGTAAATAGTTACTTAAATGAACTAAATATTTATTTGGATCAAATAAATATTTTACTGAATCTTAATAAACGGTGGCCGTCAAATAATTTTTTTTTCTGGGTGTAATAGTATGCTTTTGCTCATGTAAGTTTTTTATTCAAATATAACAGAAATCGGCGGAGGAAATCACTACTTCTGTCGTTACCGATCGATTTCCGAAACGTTAACACGGTATCTTATCTAACTTTGTACACGCTTTATAAAAAAAAATACATGGCCAAAAAATCTGAAAAAAAATTCGAACGATTCAGTGTGTCTTTGGCAGCAAAGTAACAAAGTTTTATAACAATCGGACAGATCCGCGTTGGCCCAAGCATCCTTAACAGCGGCGTGACGTTCTCCGGACCTACGCTCGACTGTCCGACCATAGCCAGGCGGGACTACTTGATCGCGCGCGTGAATATGTACGTGAATTACCCGGAGGGCTTGTTGGGACTAAATATGCTAGTTAGTTACGATAAAAATTGTTTCACCGCGAGCTGATTTAATTAAAAGTTTCATTGCCTTCACGGTGAAGCGATTCCGTCAATGTCCGTCGGGCGGGCTAATTGGAACGCTTGGACATTGTGCGAGAGTCAATAATACCCTCGCTTGAGGCCACGACGGGTTGTATGATATTGTTCGGCTGATGAACCACGGTCGGTGAGCATACGAACCTTTCCATCAATGATTTTGTAAACGGGAGTGGTGGGGGGAGCAGACCAGCGACCCGATTCAGCGAGTTTTATCGAATTACACAACATACTTTTACATTTTTTTTAAACGCCCGAAATGAATCTGCTGCATCAATTTGGCGGGCTCGGAAAACATTTTTAACACGTGGGGCCAAATGAACTTCATATTGTGGCGAATATTAATAAATTCGTTTGAAAATTTGATTATTTCTCGGTACCGGTCCATTTTGTCTCCCACCCCAATCTTCGTCAATTATGCAATGTAACGATTAGAAATATCCGTTCCACGGAAAAGCGTAAAACGATAAGTTTACGTTAGGTACATAAAAATTCTTTTTTTTCATTTTTTGATACCTATATAGTGAAGCTATGATAGATTGTTTCTTTTTTTTTATTCACTCGCCGGTTTTACACGGGGGGAGAGAGGGGCATAGACCTTTGTCGTTCTTTCCTCTGCGACGCTTTCATTACGCGGGTAGGGAGCCTCGCGTCTCCCTCTCGCTTTTATACCTTGAGTAATTAAAACATTTTCGCGCGTCAGTGCGGACAAAGGGGTCGAAAGCGCGACTCTACTTCTCTTGAGCTTTTGTACGTTACGAAAAATTAATTCTATTCCCACCACCACCAGACCCCCGCCCGCCACCACCTCACCCTTCCGCAGGCTTTTCTCGTCAACGAGTTCATAAAAGAGTATCGTGTACGGATATTATTATAATAACTGGCGTACTCTTTGTAACCGACATCACACTTTCCTGACACTTTTTTTTTACCTTTTTTTATTCGGAAGCTACCCTAAATTCGCAACGTTAACCACTCGCGCTCAGGAAATGGGGCAAAATAGACTCCCAGGGTCAAAACGCACTCTATTAATCAATTTTTCGCGGGACTCAAAAAAAACAAAGTGTCATGTGAAAGGGGGTGGTCCGTTTTGACCCGCTCTCCTATCTGTAATGGCTACTCGGACTAGACCCGGCGACATACATTAAAAAGTGTCATTTGGTTCAAGCGGGGCAAAACGGGGAAAACGAACGCGATACCGAAATGGTGGAAAATGGGGTACCCCAAAATTATCGGTGTCAGGAGTGTCTCGCTGTCAGGACGGTTTCGCTGTGATGACGGTTTCGTTGTGATGACGGTTTCGCTGTGATGTCGGTTTTGCTGTCATGACGGGCTCGCTGTCATGACGGTCTCGCTGTCATGACGGGCTCGCTGTCATGACGGTATCGCTGTCATGACGGTTGGCATATAATGACGGTTTCGCTGTCGTGACAGTTTCACTGTCATGACGGTTTCGCTGTCATGACGGTTTCACTGTCTTGACATCTTGCTATCAGGACTTTTTGCATCTAGCTGACAAAATTTGCGGAGAGTCAAATCACAACGTACCCCATTTTGCCCCCGATGATTTTTTTTTAACATTCTTCTAAAACGGGTGGCAATTCAATTTTTGTGTGACAAGCAATGGATCTATGGTATTGGGATTGTTTTAGCAGGTTTTATTTCTTAGCTTCCCCATTTTGGCCTGGTCCCCCCGAACGCGTATCCATTGACAACATGGTACATTGGTTATCGATCTTTCAAGTGTGTAACAAACGTCTTGGTGATTACGTGTAGATGTGGTAACAGTAACTGTTAACCAGCCATCGATCTTGGTCCGTCAGTCCATACAACAAAAATGTTTCTTTAAATCGACAAATTTTGAATCGATTGAAACAAATAATCGTCTAAGAAAACGATGCTTTATTTGTAAAGCAACGTTTATTTGTAAATTTCTAAACAACTGCTTTAAACGTATGTCACAGAGACTTTTGGTTAATCCAACCATTCCTTTTTTCGAGTGGACCGATATCGGCTGAACGTGACGATGCGAACTCGCCAGACAAACGCGTCCCCTTTAATTCCAAAGATTCGCAGTCCGCGACACTCGCCTCCGTCCGAGAATCGCGGAAATCCACTGGGTCCGCTCAACGTTTCGCTTTCTTCGCCCGAAAACAACGCCAGATCTCTCGGAGGTTGATTAATAGTACGGGCTATCTCCCTCCCCGGCAGGGTACACCATCTATTTATCATTTCACCGTTTCCCGCGTTATCAATTCTGCTGACTGTAACGAGCTCGTAGATGCTTCTGCCTCGAGGCTTTCTTAATTTTTTTTATTTATTTAGTTTTTTTTCATGAAAAACCGCAAAAGCGTGGTACGCCATAACAAATGGCTCTTCCCGCCTCGTACCAGCCTCGTAATAGAGCTCACCCGTTGGTTTTTAATTTTTATTGTTATTGTCTTTTTTTGTTTATTTTTTGATATATTTTTCACTCCAAAGTGAGTTTATCGTTGGGAGTAAATTAATTTCACCGAGACAACCCTTCGCGGTTATTTATTACGACGATACAAACAGCTCGTTTCGGTGCCGGTGATAGGCATTTATTACCCGAAGTGTGATAACGAAAACCTGATAAGATGTATGCGAAGGATCGATATAAACGTCAGGGCCTTTCTCGCATTCAACAGGGTGATAGTGAACGTCGCGTTGAAAGGGGAAGGATGATATTCGAATTCTTTTACGATGTCAGATCTATATACGCCGGAGGATCGACTTGGACCTTTGCCCTTCGACCTCACGTCTCGCCTCGGGTGCCAGTAAATAAATCCCTGGGAGAGAATATGTATCCGCAGCATTAAAACCCAACTCTGCCGTAGGAATTGCATTTTCTTTTTACAACCCGCCGTTTTTTCGCCTGCCGTTTTTATGACTCCGGCATAAAATGTCGCGAGTACGGGGCGAGGAAGGGGGTTGGCTTGGGAAAAACCTGATGAAAAAACCCGATCACGCAAAAAACACGACACGTGCGAACGACGGTTATGCAGTCGTTTATTTAGATTCTTGGATTCCGTGATTCACCAGTACCATTCTTTTTTCCGTCAACGATGCATTTTTAATGAACCTCAAAATTGCCCATATAGAAAAATGACGGCGCGGCGACTCAACGGTAGCGATACCAATGGTGCTTTACCCGTTTGACGGCACGTTTTTAACTCCCGACTGCCCGCTAGGGCAAAAAAACGTTATGCGTTTGACGGAGGCCCCCCGATTTTGCTGTTTTCGTTGAGGCCAGTGTTTGTCGGAACGGCGCAACGTCTCTTGACACAATTGGGCACACTAGTTCTGTGTATGCGGGAGTGTGTTCGTAGCAAAGGAATAAGAAAAATGAATGTGAAATGGCAGAGATAATTAACTTCGAAAAAACGGGCCAAAACCCTATTAAGATATATCGACAGACGCCCGCCATTATCTACTATTGCCTTTGCGATTATTTGTCGTCTGCTATAAAAATGCTGCCGCTGTGTGCTATTCTACAGTGCATTGAATTCATTCAACGTGTAGGAACCTCGAATACGTATCGAACTGCGTCTATGCTAATTTGTTATATATATGTAAGTTGTTTATTCGTGCTTTTAAAAATGATTATTAGTTTTTATTTATTTATAATCTTAGTGTTGTTTCTATCTGGGGAAGGCAAAAGGACCAATTCTCGAAGAAGAGCATCCTCAGATTTTAAAAATTATTAATACATAAGGTTGCTGCATATTCGACGAAACGTATCCGAAATATAAAATGATTCGGCGGAAACCTTATATTTTATATATTACAGGTATATTTTTTTGAGATCTGCCACGTATACTTTTTTTCATGTGCGTATCCGGGACCTCTTTTATCGTGCACATATATTACAACAATGGTGGATACGATTCCGATAGTAAATTTTTATTTCCCGAAAATTAAATTCATAATGAATATAATGGACCATCAAATTGTACGGCGAAATTATACATTCTCGAACAATTCGTCATTGGACAGTCCAGCACAGATTTTTTTCAATATTAATACATCAATCATACTGGCTCCTACATATTCAAAGAAACATATCCGAAATATACAATCTTTCGGTGACAACGTAACATTTTATATATTACAGGTGATGTGATAATCATATTACGATAGAAAATTCTATTTATATCCTGCATACTCACATTTTTTGTACAAACTTTATATTGTGCATCACAAGATTGAATAAACATCGGAGCAAAATTTTATAAAATCGTCGACTTTCAGGGTTTTATCGGTGTATGCGCCAGAAGTTTTGTTAAACGGTTACGTTTCTAAAATCAAAAGTGAATAAAATGATGAATCCAAGTTGTACTGTGTGAGGTTCAATTAAAACAGTAGTGCGCGAGAAAAGAATGAGAAATTATAATTGCGCCTGAAAATACGTGGGCCAGAATCAAGTCTACAAAGACGCGTATACTTTTTTTCATGTGGGTACCTTTTTATTTTTTTTACCCTGCGCATACATTAATAATGGTCCATACGAATAGGCGCGTAAATTTTAGATTTCTGAAAAATTAAATTGGTAATGAACCCGAATACAGGAATGTGTGCGACGGTCGGTACAGTTGCCTCACCGTTCACCAAGTTGTCTGAGGCGAACGCGGCCTTTGGCACTTTGTATCGTCAATTTCAATTTCGACACATTAAAGCAGCGCGTATAAATTGGAATTCCTTGGTAACCGAGTCTGGTGTTCCCACAACAATCGATACTCGGGCCATAGCAGTCTGCACCGGGTGCATCCACCGTCGTCTATATGGAAAGGGTATATAACCGTGGAGCAAGCGCGGGGGCGGCGTGTTTCCGAAATTGATGTACGCAATGCTCTGTACAGCGTGAAATAGTATTGTGAGCGTCGATCCACGTGGAACATCCGATATCTCGGTCGCTCGGTCATATATACATACATCAATGGTTATCGCGCTATCACGAAGGGGGGGGGGGAGGGGGAAAGGGGGGGGGGGGGGGGGGGGTGGCGGCTTGAAGAATAATGAAAACGAGGAGGACGAGAACGATCATCGAGGAATGTCCTGTCCTGTGTCGCGCGAGAGGCATCAGAGGATTCCCACTTTGAATGAACGACCGCCCGGCACAAAATCGCATGCATAGAGAGCCGACCTCTATCGGCTATCGGTGCTTAATCGCACACTGAATTGACCGTGACTGTACGAGAGAAAATTCGTACAGGCGGAAAACGTGAGACGATGGAAGTAGTAACGTCATTGCTTTCTCCCCGGTGAAAAAATGGGTCTGAATTTTGTGGAGCAAAAAAAGACGTATGAAAAAAGTCCTAAGTTCACTGTCAACTGCAATGATTTTCAGAGATTTAAAAAATATATTTCAAAAGTGTTCGAAATATTTTTGAAAAATTTGAAATATTTTTAACGTTTTCGAAATATTTCAAACGTTTTCGAAATATTTCAAACGTTTTCGAAATATTTCAAACGTTTTCGAAATATTTCAAACGTTTTCGAAATATTTC
>JAPYZC010002317.1:0-15033 GCA_030522665.1 Ichneumoninae sp. A BG-2022a
GACATATGAGTGCGAGAGAGATAGATGAATTTTTCGAATCAATGCCATTTAAAACTGGTTGACGTTTCGGATAAAACGGAAGCATCATCGGACGCGGTAGTAAATTGTACATCCGCTAATACTTTGCTTTTTACCGACAAGTCTACAGTCTCTGAATCGAATTCATTACAGATTTTGGTTACCGACTGAGTCGTTTCAAATGTCCTTAAGGGGCTGCTGGATTTTCCTGTTTTACCGACGCAAATAGACGATTTCTTAGTTTTCACTATTCGCCGTTACTATGCGACGAGTATGCTTCAAATCTTACAGGCACGATGCAGAGCCACCTGTGCGACAATCGTGACACTATGTTCATGCACTTTCGCAAACCATAATGTTCGGTTTTCTTAATTCCTTGTAAGTTTTCAATAAAAATTCGACTGCACACCGAAGCGTTTATGTCAATATCATATCCTGCATATGTATGTCATATCCTGCATGATTTGACGCATATGTGTAGCATATTAACGATGATAAGTCGATTTATTTTATTTTTTGACGTGTTGGGTGCTCAATCGATACGACAGGATGTAAGCAAGGAGTGTATAGATAGGCTCCATGTCGACGTAGTAAATAGTAAAACAATTGCAGGCCAGATATAAAAATAAAAAATGTTCAACATAACAGGTACTGCAACGGCGCAGATCTGAATTGCGGCTGTCCCCAACGTTGGGCAATGAAGGACGGCTACGGCTCGGATTTGCTGACGAAACCGCAGCTCGTGAGAGATCTGGTCATCGCAGTGCGAAATCGAGTAGCCAAACCCTTCAGCGTTTCCGTGAAAATACGTTTGCTCAAGGACATCCGTAAAACGGTGGAACTGTGCCGAAATCTGGAGAAAGCCGGTCTCTCGTTTGTCACGGTACACGCGAGAACGCCGCAGATGAGAAAAGAACCGATAGACCTCGAGGGCTTGAAAACCGTGAGGGATTCCTTACAAATTCCTCTGATCGCCAACGGAGACGTGAAGAGTCTCCAGGACGCCGAGGAATTGTACGACAAATCAAGATGCGACGGCGTTATGTCGGCCAATGGAATTCTCGCGAATCCCGCCCTCTTCGCCGGTGAGCCGGTAACGCCGTTGAGCTGCGTCCAAGACTGGCTCGACATTACCGACAGAGTACCAACGAATTTTCTCTGTATGCATCATCATCTCGTTTTCATGCTCGAGAAGGTACTTCCTAAGTCCGAGAGACTCGTCTTCAATAATCTTCAGAGCAGGGAGGCCGTAGTCGCCTTTATCGACGATTATTACGGCATAAGGCCCTCCGACGCAACGCCGGTATTGCTGGAACCACTCGTCTGCGAGTATGACGCCTGGAGTGGCAAAGAGCGAAGAAAAGATATCGATAACGAAGACCAAGATGGCAGCAGCGATCCTTTGGGAAATTTGTTCTATGGCACGTGATGTGTTGTTTTTTTAATTTATGATATATCGATAGCATAAGTAATTTTCACCTATTGTGAGTTTTTTTTTTTGAGACTGCGCAGTACGTATAAATGTGCAAAAATATAAACAAATGGAACAAAATATTGAATTATTTTTTACTGAGGGCGATCACTGCGATCCGATACTGAATTTACACTCGGTCCATCAACTTGCTAGGTGGTGTCATTTAAAAATATGTATGATATTAGTACGAGTTTGAATTCAGTATATTATTCATGTTATCCGAGTTTTCACTTATACCACTTACGCTCTCCACACATTACTTCGGATAAACGAGGTTCTACTGTACCGCCTCGAAAATAGTTAAGCCGATTTTGGTTATCGACCACGATATTCCACATGGCCCCAATGCAGATTACATGCACGACGGGTAAAACAGAACAAACCGCGCGAAATTCAAAAAAAATAATGATATGCAATAATTACATCAATATACAAAAATTAATTGTCAAATTCCACAGTAGTATTGTCTTCTTCGTCAAATGATCGAACGAACCGATTCTTAATTCTCACATCTCAAGGCTCGTTTAATTTCATCCATTTGTTGTTTTTTCGAACATTTACAAACACTATAGTTAGGTTTTGCTAGCCGTAGTTTTCTACTCTGTAGAATTTGAGCGAAGCTCTTTATCGCATTTCCACTCGTACTTTAACATCTATGTGATAAAAAATATCTAGTAGCACGATAACATGGAGGCTAGCGATAATTTTCACTGGTCGCCAACGATAAGGATAACCTCACTTCAGTGCGCAACGTAACTTAACCTCGACAAACGAAAAATAATATTTCGGACTCCATCGAACCAGTGAAAAATACTTTGCCGGTTCGACATCGACTTATATGGAAATTGACGTAACAAATGGTCAAAATGCAACACGACGGGGAGGGACTTTTATCGAAGTACATCAGGATCATCCTCGTCGTATCTGCTTATTGGTAAATATATTGAACATTTTCTAAAATAATAAAAATCAAATTTCATTTATTCTGCCAAAATTGAAATTTTTAAAAAATGTTCAAAAATGTTTGTTTCTAGGGTTGTTTCGATTCTGACAGTTTTTGTCAACAAGGCTCTACTGTCGAGTGACTTTGATGCTCCGCTATTCGTCACTTGGTTTCAATGCGTAGTCAGCGTGACAATATGCGCCAGCCTCAGCCGACTCTCCAAATGGTTTCCCGGAAGCGTATCCTTCCCCGACGGAAATCCGTACACCATGGACAACGTCAAAAAGGTTTATATAAATTAAAAAAAAATTATTTATTTTAAAAATATATATTGTTTAAAAAAACTTACTTTTTATTTTATTCCGATCAATTTTTTTTTTCTTCATTTTAGGTGCTGCCTTTGTCGATCTTGTTTACGCTGATGATAGCAAGTAACAATCTTTGTCTGAAGTATGTTGGAGTTGCATTTTACTACATCGGAAGGTCGCTCACGACAGTCTTCAATGTCATTTTCACATACATTGTCCTGGGTAAATAATTCAGAACATAACGTAAATGCGTTGCCCAAAAGAAACGACGTTTATATGACGTGTTCCACGTATAACTGTACAATAAATTCTATCCAGTCAGAATTTTTGTACTTCATGGAACAATGAAAATCTGAAAAAAATAAATCATTCGCATCATGTGAATGGTTGATTTTTTTCAAACTTTGTCATCTTGACAACATCTTGCAGTGACATTGATTTTGCAAACAACAATGCCAAAAAGGTATTAACAAATCGATAAAAAGATAAGTCATTTGACGAACAATCGGAAAACGATTCTTTCCCCTGAGAAATGAATTCTTCCGCTTTTTTTGAAAATCTATGCATTTATTGACAATTTCTTAATTTTTGTATAATTTTGTTTTTTCTTTAACCGAAAAATCGATGTAAAATCACAAATTTCGTATGTTTTTGTAGCCAGAGTCCACAGTACGCTTGGAAAGTGTGCGGATCGTTGAACGAACATATCCGTAAATGCGGCATTGAAAAAAAAAAATTCGAACACGAAAATTTCAGTGACAAGAAAATCCTAAAAAAAGTTCGTGTCTATTCAGAAAAATCAACGAATTCATTGTACATGAAAAAAAAAGATCTCGTGCTCATAGTTTGTTGAACGATATTTTTATTTAACCATTTCGATAATTGAAAATTTTTGGCATTATCATTACGCTGAATAGATGTTCTCAACTCTTTATTATTATTATTATTGTTACTGTTGTTATGATTAGTAATGAAATATTTTTCCCGAAAACAGGTCAAAAAACGTCGCTAGGATGCATAGTCTGCTGTGCAGTAATCGTCGGTGGTTTCTGGTTGGGGGTTGACCAGGAACACGTGGCGGGATCGCTTTCAGTACTGGGGACTTTTTACGGAGTCTTGGGATCCCTGGCCCTCTCACTGTACTCAATTCACACGAAGCGCATCTTGCCTCTCGTGAATCAGGAGATCTGGCTCCTGTCTTATTACAACAATGCCTACAGTATTTTTCTCTTCATTCCGCTTATGCTGATAAACGGGGAGTTCAGTGTAGTCCAGGACTACGAGAAGCTCGGAGAGTCCGTTTTTTGGTTCGGCATGCTGATGGGTGGTGTCTGCGGCTTCGCTATCGGCTACGTGACCGCCCTGCAGATCCAAGTAACGTCCCCGCTGACGCACAACATAAGCGGGACCGCGAAAGCGTGCGCTCAAACGGTTCTCGCGTCGTACTGGTTTAGCGAGTCTAAACAGTTGCTCTGGTGGATAAGCAATTTCATCGTGCTCGGTGGATCGGCCGCTTACGCAAGGATCAAGCAGATCGACATGGACCAAGCGCACAGAAGAGACCGAGGACTCTTGGAGGGCAAGAATTGATTTTTTTTTAAAAGATTAATGGCCGTCGAAAGTCCTAGAGTTTTTATTTATTTTTTATGTCGCAGCTCAGTAAGCGAAAAAATGTAAGGCATCGCAAAAACAATCGATACGAAGGTGATTTCTTGTTGGAGGATCGGAGCGACTCGGAGCAACTTGAAAATAATTGTCACGTTTTTTTTCTTGATTTTGTGGATTAAAAAAAAAATCGAACACGCTGATAATTTGAGTTTACTCAAAAATGTCGAGATTCCGTGAAAAAATTAATTGTAGTTTTTGTTACCGACCGAGTATGTTTCACGTTGTTTTCGTGAATAGAATACGGTGAAAATACCGTCCAAATGAACCGCCTCTCGTATCTAAATTCGAATCGATCTGCGAGCGATCGACCGAGTGATTGAAAACCTGGAAAAAACTGGAAAGAACTCTCGAAAAAAATTCCATTGATAATTGACAAGTGGACGAGTGTATGAGTGAGTAAAGTCGGCCTTCCATTGACTTGATGTTTTTTTCACCTGCTATCGTTCCGAGGTTTTTTCTGCTTGCCGAGTAATTGAATATACTAGTTAGACTTGTATAATAATTCTTCCAAAGACATTTTGTACTAGAACATATATACCGAGTATGTACATTAGAATTGCTTAGTGAATGTGTTGTGGAGCGTTTGTTTGTAATAACAGTAAAAAGAATAACGGCACAGAGCTGTACAAAGTAACGGATGTTGAGTATGTTTTATTGTATCGAATATCAATCGCAAGTTTATTTAGAATCTTGACGCACGACCGTCGCCTCGGCTGTCCGAGTGACTGGCCAGCGTTTCCTCGCGTTTCGTGATCGCATTGACGCTCCTCGACGTTTTTTTCACGTCGACTCGAGACGCTGGAACCAAGGAGTTCAGCTGAGCACGAAGTCTCGGATCCATCGAATGCCGATCGTCGCTTTCCGTCGCGATTCCGTCCGAGAAAACATGAAAACTAAATTTTTATTGTTTCGTCATTTTTCTTTTTAACTTGACAAATTTAATGTTGAAAATTTGACAATTGTCAAAAATGTTCTATTGTAGATTTTTTGTATCGAAAGTTTAAGAATTGACAAAATTTGGATATTGCCTTTTGTTATTAAAACGTTATACCAAAATAACATTGGTCATAATTTGCCAAATTTGACTATTGTCCTTTAGCTTGCAACTTTAGTTGACAATTTGACAATTGATAAAATTTGTTTGTACTTCGTCGTTGATATTTTTACAAATGATAAAAAAATGTCTGTCACCGTGGATATTCTATAGCCATGGAAACATTGAGAGTCCGCAGCACAAGATTGTAGATTATCTGAGCGGCAAGGGCGGGATCGTCTGTACCGAAGATACCGCGCAATCCGCAGATGCTTTGATCGTCGTGAAGAATTATCGGTGTCAAGCAATCGAGGCTGTTGCCCGTATCTACACCGTCCAGAAGAAATCCGGCTCCGGTCATGTGTGCCAGTCCCATAGAAGTGCTCAAACCCCTGGAAAAAAATTATCAATTACATTTCTGACAAGCTCGGAGGAAAAATGAGTGGCAATAAAAAATATGCGATTTGCAGATAAAATTTCCTTTACGAATTACGATCAATGAAACTTCGAAGTTAATTTTTTTTTGCCATTGTAATGTCTCCTGATAATCTATTTTTCTTTGTGTTGATACAAAATTTTATTGCCCATCATTCATAGATAAAATTAGTAAAATTAAAATGATTAAATTTGTGTATTTATTTATTTTTTCATACGTGACGATCGAGACGTAAATGTCGTGAGGATCCATAGCGACGATATTGCTGTATCTTTCTCGTTCCACTGTAAATAATATATTAATTCCCTGTTAATATATAATCCCCATAATTTATTAATTTGTTAAATTTACATTGCATAAAACAGGAGGATAACGATATACTAAAAAAAAGCAAAGAGGGGAGAATAGTTACGATTTTTCAGAAGCTCAACGTTTCCCGCGACGGATCGTACGATGGTCAGAGCCGCGGCAACCTGCGTCTCGAGGGACGACGAGTTTGTTGTGGAAATTGTCAATTTTTCGAGCTCTTCGATGGTCGATCGAAAAATTGTCGCGCCAGGTGGAAGATAAATCGCATGCTCGTGAAAAATTGTCTTCTCCGAAACGCTCACACGAGGCTCGTAGCTCGAGAGCTGGTGCAACAGTTCGTCACGAACCACGGCGTCGCGTAGGACTTTTTCTGATAGACTTCCATTGTACAATACTAAAAAACAAGAGAAGTATATGAAATTATTCCAAATACATTCATTTTTAATCGAGACGAGTCCGAATCATTAATTTTAATGTGAAGAAAAATCACATTGTTTGCCATTGCCATTATATGAATGTGATTTTTTTTTACAGGTAAAAGGAGACAACAATTGGACTTTTGGCGAAAAGTTCTTAAGGTAGTTCTGTCGCTTGGTATTTCGCATAAGTTCGAGAAAAATGCGATAAAATTGCAAAAACTTCTCGGTGATATAAAAATCTGAAAAAATGCATACATATTAAAGGTACTGAAAATATTGATTTCGCATAATAATAAGTCAAAATGTTATTAACAAATTAAACAAAAAAATTAATTGTTAAACAAATTACCCAGCAAACTACTTCTTGTTTATTACGAGAAAGATTCGTTGATTTTTCTGAATACGTATGCAGTTTTTCAGATTTTTAAATTTGCTTTGAATTTTTTTTTTATGAAAAAAACAAAATTCAAAAGAAATTTAAAAATTCTTTAATACTTTTAATATGCATGAATTTTTTCAGATATTCATACCATCGAGAAGTATTTCCAATTTTATCTCTTTTTTCTCGAACTTATGCGAAATGAACACCAAGCGACAGAACTACCGTAAATAGATAAATATTTCTTCAAACGTGTTTGGATGAATTTACTAACCGTCACAGCCGAAACGAGCAACCGCGTCGAGTGTATCGGCAAGAATCGGCAACCGCAGATTATCTCCGGATCTCAAGTGTCCCCAGATCATTCCATGCTCGACGCTTCTCCCAATTTCTTCGGCCAGATCCTCGTTGACGCGAAAGCCGTCTCTGGCGATTTTCACGGAAGGTTCAACGATCCTCCGCCAAGGCAAGTTGCCTCGCAACGATTGTGCAAATTCCAATCCACGAAGAAAACCCGGCACGCGCACTTTCGCAGTTGCAAAGATACCTGAGTCCAGTGCAACAACACTATATTTTAATATAGACATATATTTATATATTATATTATTTATATATATATTTATATATTATATATCTATTTTAAATAAATAATAGACGATTTTTTTTTTAAACGAATGTTTTATTTTTTCGATCGATTGATGAATAATCAAACCTTCGTTCGTGTTGTTTGCAAAATCGATGAACAGCGGATTCGTTCCGTCTCTGTGACTGTAAATCATCATTCGGCCCCCGCTAACGAAAAAAATATTTATTTTCGTCAGATTAATCACAAAAAAATGTAACTAAATAGAAAAAATGGTTAAATACTAACACATGGTCAATACTTTTTTTAAATTTAATTATTTGTCAGTTGTTAAGGATTTAATAATTAGAAAATTGTTACGCATAACTAATTTATTTAAAAAATTCAAAAATTAAAAAGATGTAAGCAAAAAAAGGAAAATGTTTTCACGCAATCAAATTCTGGGGGAAAAACGATAGGAGCGAATACTCACCCTCCTAAGCCAGTTTTGTGAGGTGCAACGACGCTTATGCAAAGAGCGGCGGCGACCGCGGCGTCAACGGCGTTTCCACCCTGTCGAAGCAGTGTAGCGCCGATGTGAGAACAGTCGACGTAATCGGTTGCCACTGCGCCGTGTGGCTTTGCTGCGGCCTTCGGCAAAATTCGGATCCAAACATTATCCGCATCAATATTTTTGGGAACAAATATTTAATTGGTAATCGACCATGCAAGGTAGAATAATTACTGTCTTTGGCGCCGCAACGTGTATTATCTGTTTGGAGAAAAAACAATTACTATCATCTCTCTACAACAGATACAAAAAAAGATTGCGAAATAAAAACTACGTCAATGACTGATCAATCGTTAATTAATATATCGATCCTTTTTCGGTAATAATAAATCAAATTGAAAATGTTTTTCCTTTTAAAAAATATTGTTTTAAAAATATATATAAATAAAAATATTGTTTCCTTTTAATAAAATATAGTTTTTGCTATATTTTCGACTCAAAAAAATTGTGCTCCCAGAATTATCTGAATATTATATTTGTATATCGTATACGACATATTATCATGTTTAACAATTTTGTATTTTAAAAGAAAATGTAATTCTGATGTGAGGGATTTTTTCGTTCCTCTTTTGATTGACGATTTAGTTGAAATATAAAAAAATTGATTACATTAGTATTTTTAGGCCCGGCTACGGGGCCAGTTCTCGAGGACAGAAAATTCAGCAGGAGAACTCCGACGATTGCCAAGAGCAGTAGAATTAGGCAGATCAACAGAGTTCCCAATCCTCTGGTACCCCCGAGCTTGCATTCCGAACTTTGGTCCTTTTTCAGCGGGCATTCCTCCGTTAATTCACCGGGTAATTTACTCGCCGTCGATGGACAAAGCTCATTGCAGCAAGATGTGTCGGTTGGACAGCAAAAATTCGCGTAACTCTGCACTGAATTCGTCTCCATCAACTTTTCCGCAGCCTTATCGTTAATCTTATTCTCTTTGGCGACTTCCGTTTTTTAAAAATATATGTTATTTGGAAAAAACTATTAAACTGTTTGTACTATTAATCTTTGTCACCTAATTAGCTATTAGATAAAATTGCACCAGCCATGAAACAATTGAGTTACTCTTCCCAGGCTGATTTTCAAGGATGATTCACACGTACATTCTCAGTCAAAAGTGAAATTCAGTGAGAATTTGAACACTTCCTAATGGTATAAAAATCTGAAAAAATCAACTGCATTAAAGGTGCCAGCAACATTCATTATGCATAATAGTAATGTGAAAAAGTTATTAAAAAATTACTAAAAAAAATTGTTCAAAATAATTAGTGAACCTCTTTTTCTAGAAGCCACGTAAATTTTTTCAGAATTTTATGTAATTTTCGAAATTTTTTATGGCCATAACTACGGAACGCTTGGCGCAATGACCTCGAAAATTTTTGTGCGTACTGTAGAATCGTGATACTGAAACATATCCGAAATGCATGTCTCTACATAGATTTTTTAAACTTTCCAGAAAAAATGATTGAAATGATATAAAATTTTGAAAAAAATCATATGAATTCAAAAAAATCAAGGAATTGAATTAACATGAAAAAATAAAGAGTTGTCTGATGTTTTTTTCTTTACAGTTTTATGCACGTCAAATTTCATTCGATGCTTATATTTTATTATTAAGTTGATTTGGCGTCAAAATAATAGAATTTATTTCACAACAATCAATAATTTCACGACGTTAAAAAAAAATCATCCATACAAATGATGAATATGTTTTTACAATTATAACTTCGCGCACAGCTTTCTCTACGAGAAAGTTTGTTGATCGATTTTTGGCTTCCGCATAGAGAAAACTAGGCGGAACATTGTGTTAAATGAGGAAGCCAGGTGCCACATTTTTTTTTTTACCGATGATTTCTGAAGAAATTTGTTATGCTGAATATTCTTTATTCGTCACTCGGCGTACTGATTACAGTCTTATTCATAGCGCTCAATCGTCAATAAATATTGTTCTATAAAACTATTCATGCACTTTTTACGGTATATGTATAAGAACACTTCTTTTTGTAAAAATTATGCAGGCATTGTGTATCAGGGTCGGGCGGTGACGACTCGATTTTTTAGACGATTTCGATTCTGCATGGACGGGAGTCATTAGTCAAATACGATCTAAGGCCTTTTCAATTGTTTTCATTACGCGAAGTATTAAGATGACAAGGACGGAATTTTATTTTATTTTGTAATTTCATATTTTATAATTTAGCTCAGAGTTTACACGTAGTCTTTGCGAGTTGACGTTTTGTTACTCGAAAAATATTTCAACACAAGGGAGTAATTGGTAATTGGTGTGCATGGTTCCGGCAAACGTGATGAACCGAAATTAAAAAACAAAATATGTACTTTTACACCGAATGGCCGGATGCTTTAACGAAATTTTGAAAATTCCAAAAATGATAACATGTTCATGTTTTCTTTTTTGCAAGTCGAAAATCGAAAGTTTTGCATTTTTCAACATTTCAAGAAAATATCCGGTCATTTGATAGTTTCATTACTGTACTGAAATTAAATTTTCTGTTGTTTTATTTCTGTTCGCCGCGGTCATCGGAACCGTGTACACCATCTGACGATGCACAGGCTGCGGACGCTTTGCTATGTTAACGACACATTTTACATTGCACATTTCTCAATTAAAAAAAAAAATTGAAATTTGTGAAAACCATGTGTAAACTATTCGCAAAATGTTGACCTTGTCCCAATACCTAAAGAAATATCTGTATTAAAAAAGAAAAAAATTGAAACCACTCAGTTTTTTGAATGCCAAGCTTCACATAGCCCTCGAATTAATCCATCGACATACCAGCCTTCCCCGCGAGGTCTCCTGCGCTCCTATTACCCCTTACGGGGCTGCTGGATCTGTCTGTTTTACCGACGGAACGAAGCGACTTCATAGAATCAACTTTACATTATTAATTGCTACGCATATGTTTAAAATTGGTCAGGCCGGTAATACTAGGCATAAACGCTTCGACGTGCACTTGATTTTTTGTCGAAAACGTCCAAGAAATGCAGAAAATCGAATATTACAGATTGTCGCGAAATCCAATGTGGCCGCTCAAAATTTCAACAGCATCTATTTTGTACGATGTACAATATTCTGGAACTCAAATACGTAAAACGAGAATGCACGCTGATTCTCTGAAATTCCCGGAATATTCCAAAATCGTTTCGCAAACCGTAATATTAGTTTTTTAACATTCCGTCGGCGAAGCGTTTATGTCAATATTATAGCCCTGCATAATTTGAAGCATATGCGTAGCATATCACATAATGATTCTAAACTAGGATTAAGAACTAAGAATTAAAGTAAAAAATCGCCTAGTTCCGCCGATAAAAAGGTAAATAGAGAGTTTAAAACGGGTCCAGCATCCCCTTAACATTTCTTCGTTGAATCGACTATTAGATCTAGTAATATCACATTATTATTATTTCTCTTAAAAATACTTTCAGGCAACCGTACTAAGGACACGTTAAGTTTCGGAGATTCAGGCACGACGATTATGAACAAAAAAAAAAAACTACCCCCGATCACAGATCAATGCCCTCGGAAGTTTTGTCGACAGGACGGTATTTCGCATCGGTCCGAAAGGCTCTCGCGAATTTCACGGTCGCGATCGAGGCCGCGACGAGCGCGAAGCTGCAAGCGCCGAAGATAAAAAAATTACTGGGTACCTCGATACCGATGTACAGAAGGCCCGCGCAGATCAGTAAATTCGATGGTAGTCTGAACCAATTGGCGATGATGGCCCGATGCGACTCCGGCAGAACGACTCCTCGAAGATAACCGACCGCCGGATAGTAAATTCCCACCGAGACCTCGAAGACAAGAAAAGAGGCTAAACAAACGTAGCTTCCCTCGACCCGAGCCGCGTCGACTTCCTGCAGATAAACCCCGATCGTCGCTCCGCCGATGCTCGATGCCGCGAGAAGGACGCTCAGGCAGAGCAGCAGCTCGCGTGCCACGCGGTATCTTCCCGCGAGCAACGAATTAATCGCCGAGCCGGTCATGACGCAAATCATGAAAGCGCCGAACACGAGACCGTGACTGACACGGACGGGTTCGAGGACCGGCGTCCAGAGAAAAACGAATATGTACATGACGGTCTCGAAGAGCGATTGGCTAGCGCCGAGGAGCAGAAGGCGAGTGCGCTTCTTGGAGAAGAGGAGGATGTCGAGGCTCTGACGGAGATTGGTCGCGAGGCTCGTGTCCTCCCTGTTCGCCGGGAGATTCTCGTGCCAGAGGATGGCGCACGAGTAGCCGGACAGCAGGGAGACCGGAACGGCGAGAAGAAGCGGAGCCAGTGGACCGAGCTCCAGGTTGTCGACGAGGAACCACGACGAGATTCCGGCGAGTATGGCGAGCATGCCGTTGCAGAGCGTGGCCCGCGTGAGGACTTCGCCGATGAGCTCGCCGTTGAGTTTGTAGCGGGACAAGTGTTGTCCGACGTACCATGACTCGAAGGTCGAGAAGAGAATTGAGGTGGAAGCGCCGCCGAATAGTCGAGCGAGGAGCAGAGGGAAGTACGAGTCCGTGACGGACGTCGAGAGACAGGTTATCGTTGTCGTGAGGCTGTAGATAATGCAGAGCCTCTTGCGGCCGAAGGTGTCGGCGTAGTGGCCGATCAGCATTCCGGATATCGTGCCGCTGGCGAAGCCGGCCACGTAGAGAAGCGATATCTCGTTTCTGTCGTAACCGTAGGTCGCGTAGACACGGTAGAGGTAGGGACCCTGGAGCCAGTCGGCGAACGCCGCGAGCAGATATACGAAGAGATACTTTTTTCTGAGAGACCTGTAGATCTCGGTGATGCCGGGTGCTGGGTCCATTTTTCCGGCGGGAGGAGCCGTGGCATCTGAAATAGTTAATAATTAATGGTTCATGGTTCATGGTTCATGGTTCATGGTTCATGGTTCATTATTCATGGTTCATTGTTCATGGTTCATTGTTCATTGTTCATGTTTCATGTTTCATGTTTCATGATTCATGGTTCATGGTTCATGGTTCATTGTTCATGGTTCATTGTTCATGGTTCATGGTTCATGGTTCATGGTTCATGGTTCATGTTTCATGGTTCGTTATTCATTGTTCATTGTTCATGTTTCATGTTTCATGTTTCATGATTCATGGTTCATGGTTTATGGTTCATTGTTCATGGTTCATGAGCACAGGCAGCATGAGCTTTTGCATGTATATGCCCGTGCACAGAAGTTGAAATATGGATATTTTGCAGTTATTTTAATGGTTTCAAAAGTTACGTGAAGTTACCACGATGTTTTCAGTTATCTTTACAGTTGCCGAAGCTGCTAGGGCAGTTAACAGTTATAGTCATGAATGAGTTTGTATTATTTGTTGGACAATAATAGTTCAGGCAAGATTCCAGTGAGTTACTCGGTAGATTTAAAGAACAGCATTTTTCCATCAATCTGAACATGTTTTTAGTGAAATCGCAATAATAAGTTGTTTTTTATGCATACAAAACTTCCGCTACATAAAAATAAAAAAAATGTTTAATCAAAAACAAAACAAAAAAATCACTGGAATATTCTTTGAAGATGGTTAAGATAAAGTTTTACCTTACGAACTACTCCAATGCAAATTGGATTGTCCCTGCCCAGGTCTGCAAAATTTCTTATGAAATTTTACATCTGGCACCGTCTATTCATTTCTTGGCACCAGCGTGTTGACATGGAAAAACTGAAAATAAAAAACAAGTCACAGTAGCTGTAGGCACTTCACGGACATTGTTATCGAAAAACTTAAATTAGCAATTTGCAATAAAACAGTTGTTTTGGAAAATATAAATATTTTCTAACCTATACGCATCACTCGGTCGCAACGTCGGCCACGACGATGGATATTTCTGGAGAAAAAGTCTCCGATTCATCGCGCACCTTGAGACTCGAGGAACTCGCGTGATCGCCCGTTAATGGAAAGTTTATCGGGAGGAATTTATCGAACGAGCGTGAACAGAGATTTATAGGCTTACACGCTAATTTTACCTCGAAATATTTGTAAACAAACCGATACGGTTAGAATTTTTTTTAATCGTCGAAGGCTTGCCAATGGAAAAATTCTCGGGATTTTGCGCATTCTGGGGAATTTTGCCCTGCTCCAGAGATTTTTGCCCCCATTTACTCGTCTCCGTAGTGTTTACTCGCAGAAAGGTAACAAAGAGAACTTACGATTGTAATCCAATGATCCTCAAAATCTCAAAGGATATCGATACCGGCTACGACGTGCCGACGTTCAGCGAAGTCATTTTTTTCGACATTGTTACGCGTTCGTTACTCGCTATATATTTTTTCATTAGTTTCAAGATAGTGTGTAATATTTTTGTGAATTTTTTATATTAAAAACAAACTGACGTACTATAAGTTTGTGTGATCGATCGATATTAGATATGATGAAAATATGGCAAAAACTTGTGCTCACGTGGATCACAGGAAAACCGAGCATCGAAGAACCGTCGCAATGCCTTGAGCTTTCGTTGCCGGAAGGAACGAATGTCGAAGTTTACGTCGCTGACAAGTGAGTAAAGCAATTTAACGACTATTACAGGTGTCCATTATCATTCTAATGACTTATTCATCCCAGAACGGTGCAAGTATTTTTGCTTGTTCTCTCAACGCCATTATCGTTGTGATTATCGTTATGATTATCGTTATGATTATCGTTATGATTATCGTTATGATTATCGTTATGATTATCGTTATGATTATCGTTGTGATTATTGTTGTTATTATCGTTGTGATTATCGTTGTGATTATCGTTGTGATTATCGTTGTGATTATCGTTGTGATTATCGTTGTCATTATCGTTGTCATTATTGTTGTGATTATCGTTGTGATTATCGTTGTGATTATCGTTGTGATTATCGTTGTGATTATCGTTGTGATTATCGTTGTGATTATCGTTGTGATTATCGTT
>JAPYZC010002318.1:0-15030 GCA_030522665.1 Ichneumoninae sp. A BG-2022a
AGATTGTTTGTGCATAATAATAATTTCAGAATTTTCATAACAAATTACTGAAAAAAAAAATTGTGCAACAAATTACCCGGCAACCAAATTTTTTTTTATAACGAAATTGATTTGTTAATTTTTCTGAATACGTATGAATTTTTTCAGAATTTTATCCAATACTTGAAAATTACGATATTAAACAAATTTTAACATAAAGGAAACGAATAACATGCTGGGATAATTATTATGGACGAACAATCTTATCAGCATCTTCCATAAGCTTGATTTTTTTCAGATTTTTATCCGATTGCGAAGTGTCTGTAATTCTCTTTTATTCCTCTCAAAGTTAGGCGGTGTCAGTCATTGCGCTACCTTAACGATAAAAAAGGGTTTTGGTTAATTTTTGTCAATCGTCAAGCATTTTTAGTGGAGAACTGTGGCGTTCCCTTCTAATGAACTGTAATAAGCGCTAGGTTAATAAACAATTGCCGACGTGTTCCAGACCAGGCACTCGTGGAGAACAATGCCCGGGTCGCAGCCGAAATGGCGTTTGCCTTGACCCGCTTGAGAAATGACAAAGGATCGCAGAGTTCAACCCCCGCGGCTCGCCAACGAGCTGAATCAAAGCCTCCGCCCACTGTGAGTACCGCACAGAAACATCTCTGTCTCTCGATGTTCATCTCTTCCTCCTTGACACCCAGTATTTGCACGCAGGTGGTTGTCGGCGGCGCTACTTTGGACGTGGTGCTTCACATCAACGAGCCTCACATAAATGTAAGTTAATTAATGAGATATAGATACATATAATCTCTCTACGATATAAAACTAATAAACTGTTGGAATCTAGAAATCGGATATTCAGATTTCCAGAGATGTACCGGAAATACGTCACTTCCGGTTTCGAAATCTCATTCATTCGACCGGAAGTGACGTAATTCCGGAAATACGTCACCTCCGATTTCGAAATCACATTATTTCGAGCGGAAGTGACGTCATACCGGAAGTACGTCATTTCCGACGCTGAAATGGCATTTTTAATTGTCCGGACTTGAAATTACGAATTTCCGGCATAATGTCACTTCCGGTCAAAAAATGAGTTGTCTGTACTGGAAGTTACGAATTTCCGGCATAATGTCAATTACGCTCGAAAAAATAGTTTTCTCGTAAAATGGGTATTAACGTAGCGGATTATTGTGCACAACTCCGAATCAGAATAGTATAGTGGGGTAATAATTATCGGAACCTGGGACGGAGGCTCAGTAAGGGGATTTCGAATAATCAGGGCTTGAGAACCCACTGGGACTCCCTGGATCCTTAAAAACTGGTGGAACCTCCAAAACATACATAAGAATACAAGTTTGAAAAAACTCACGTTTTATACTAAATAACCAATTTTTCCCTTGTATTTTCGTATATCATAATAATTATTGTACGTATACTATATGAGTACGTGGTAACAGCGTTATGTACATAGAATCGGGGCTAATTACAGCGTGGAGCGTTGTGATACCGCGTGATAACGAGATTAAAGGAGAAGAACGTTTGACGGTTCTACTAATTTAGGACACCCCTTCGTTCGACGGCCCTCTTTCCCCCGGACACACAATTCCTCGATTACTTTAATATAGATATTACATACGTAGGGGGTATTTATCTAGGTACAGTAGAAGAGGTGTCGTACCGCTAGGGTTTTAGATAATACGTAGATAGACAGTAAACCAAGTTAAAAGGCCCAGTTTCTGATTTTCTTTTTTTTGAAAAAAAAAAAAAATCTTTTTGCGTCTTCGATTATAGTAAAGTATCGAAAAAAATGCTAATTCTCTTTCACATAGCGAACAATTGACCGGGAGAAGAAACTAGGCCATTTATCTCAGGGATTCCAATGCGATTACATGTTCACACATGGACAGAGGTTTCGTGCATGCATATAATCCGTCGAATCAATGAGACCGCTGTGTATAGCGCGAGTCTGATATGTGGACAGGTAAACATGGAAAACGCACGGATCTAACGCCTGGGTGTACAATTTGTTGTTTTTTTTCGCGTACTATAAATAAATATAGGTATATAAGGATGCGACACACTTGAGTTCACTTTTCTTCGAGTCGTTTTCTTTTCCGTACGTGTGTATATCTACGTTACCCACGTTCGTGAAAACGTCGATGTAGATATATAGAGAGAGAGAAATAGAGAGGGAGAGAGTTGGCAATGAAAAAATATTCACGGTCAGAGCCCTCGGTATCGAAGCCCGCTTGCTCGGAACAAACAAACTGCACGCTCTACTGTTACATTTTTTTGTAGTAAAATGCGGAGACACACGAGTGCGTACTTAAAGATCTACGAGATTATACACGAGTCAAGTATATTTACACAACGGAGTTTTCATTTTTTTTTTCTTTACCTCTGCTATAACTATCGAGACTGGCCTCGAATCGTTATCGTCCGCTCACCGCAACGATACACTGTAAAAATAAATTGTAAACTCAATATACCCGAACTTGAAATTTTCTTACTTTACTTACATCAATTGAACGTTGATTCACTTTTTGTGTAAAATAAAAATACCGGATATTAAAATTACAAATCTTTTTTGTCTGAAGTTTGCAAAAATTTTCTATAAAAAATAACAAATGTGACTGCAAAATTGCAACGCTCATGTGAAATTTCAGAAACCTTTTGTGGAAGAAAAAAGCTTCCAATGCCGTTAATTAATTTTCAAACAACATTTTTTTACAGTGTAGTCTTTCAATCCCGAGCCAACGCGGACATTCATCTATAAGACCCAATAGAATAGACGATTCTTAATTGCTACTGCATAAAACTAGAAAAATCTATGTAGGTCAAGTTCAGAGCGTTTCGTCTTCTTTTTTTTTTACATTATTTCGTTTTTCTTCTCTTTTAAGCAGGCACTATTCGAAGCTCCCAATCATTTTTCTTTTTGTTACGACTTTGGTTCCATCACTGCTCGAAATATCTATTGTTTTTTATATATTTTTTAATTTTTTTATTTAAATATTAAAGACTAATAGTAGTAGTTCGGGCTCAAGACGATCGAGCGGTACGCACTTTAATAGAAACCATCTACGCTGTTTATCCGTCGTCTGAGCCAAGCACACATTTAATCCACTTATTATCTACTACCCAGTCTAGCGATGTCTGTTTCGTGTCCGAGTGTTTCCATTTTTTTTAAATTTGCATATCACTATTTCAATCGCGGTTCGTATACACAAATCGCAGGCGAATTTCGTTTCTTTTTTTTCGTTCCATTTCCCTTCACGCGTTCGGGCGAGGTTTGAGCTCTCGTTAAGCTTTGTGTGTAGTGGTTTGCGCTTCTGTATCTCACATACATACGATTAGATTCCTATATTCATGCTTACGAATATAAACGATACAATTCGATGGTCCGTATGGCTTTTTTTATCTTTTTAATCTACGCATTTATCGTCATTAGTTTCATTTATTTTTATTTATTTATATTATTTTTTTATTTTGTTTTGTTTGTTCATTTTTTTTGCTTCACTTCGCAAATACATCGATTCAACACGATTTGTATCATTAAATAAGCGGGCTTCCGAATTTTTTTGTTTTAAAATTAAATCACCTGCGTCACTAAATGCAGCTATGCGAGGACAGGTACTTTATAAAGAAAACTATCTATACGTCGGCGCGACAACTACACGTGTTTTTTTTTCTCGTACTTTTTTTTTTCTTTCACTTAATAGTTTTCCTCGCAAACTCTGAGTCAAGTCGTACGTAATTTTTTTAAAATTTATTCAGCAGACAAGCTCCCGACGACGCTCCCCTTCCATCCTAATCCTAAGCAATAGGAAGCCAATTAATCAGCCGTTATTACCGATTACGGGTGTCTCCGTTATTACATTAAACGAGACTCCCCCCCGTAACACGCGATTCGTCGCGTTGTTACAGGTCCTATATACATTATTTACCCAATTCTACGATTAAACTGCAGTTTTTAAGGATGCTTCACACGTACATTTCCAGCCAAAAGTGAGATTCAGTGAGAATTTGAACACTTCCGAATGGTACAAAAATCTGAACAAATCAACTGTATCGAAGGTGCCAAGAACATTAATTTTGCATAATAATAATGTAAAGAAGTGCTATAAAAAATTGTTCAACAAGTAATCAGTAAACCTTTTCTTTCATTTTTCAAATAAATTTCATAATTCGCGCCTTTACTTCGATTATTCAAATCTTGAAATATAAGAAAATCCTAAAAAAAATGCATATGAATTCTAAAAAAGGTTTTCTGATTTTTCAAAAACAGTTAATATTTTAAAATAATGTGTTAGTAACTTTTTGGCATTATTATTATGCAATATCAAAGGTCCTGATATAATTAATACGGCTGATTCTTTTCAGATTTTCGGCATATCGCGAGGTACTGAAACTTTGATTCGAATTAAACTTTTGGTTCGAAATGTATACGCGATACACCCTTAACATACATGCACCAAGTATGCGTTATTTTCTTTTATCTATTTATTCAATCGCGTTCCCGATCTCCGCTCGTGTTAATTTTCATGGAGTCTCTCGTGTGGCGGCGTCATATTTATTTATCGTACGCCGGGCTTGGCAGTAGTAGTATGTCGCGACAATCGAACATTAGTATCTAAGGTAGGACTATAGCTCTGATGTTTGTATATATAATGTATATATATATATTTCATACCGATAGTTTTGCCTTTCAAGGTGATAAACGACCTCCGGAACTTTTAGAAAATCGACTTTAAAATTTTAACATCGTTTTTACTCTAAACCTCTATTCATCTTGGGTAACTCTCACGCGAACGCTAAATCTTTTTCGTTATTCTTCAAAGGCTGTCCCCGGCAACGCGGCTAAGTCTATAAATATTGCTGTGCAATTCCCGTAGTTATAAAAAGTTCTGTTTACCTTCATACTTTTTTGTTTTGTTTTGTTTACGTAACAAAGTTTACTTCGTCGAGGGTCGTTTACCCACTTGAGGGGCGTGTGTTTTGCGGGTTGGTGGGGCGGGAAGAAGATGGTCGTTCGCGGGGGTCGCGGGGAAGGAAGAAGAAGCGGGTGCGCGGACTTGGTGAGGTTGGGATCGAGAGTAGCAGCGTGAGCCAAGGGGAGTCAGCATTACTTGGTGTAGAGCGTGAGTTCGGCGGGCCTGTTCGTTCTATAGAGGAAACGATTGGACGTACGTCGCCACCACTTCCATAGTCAGGTGCGTCGATTTCGCGGTGCCGCGGTTAGATTGCCCGGTGCGGTGCCGTTCGACAACAACAATCTCCGGTTGAATTCACGCATCTCGTAATTGTTGTTGCCGTTGCTCTTGTCCGGCCTCGTGCTCGCCGTGCATCCGCTGTGGGTGCTTATCGACGGCGGTGTCGTCTCCTCGAGTATGAGGGCGCAGTGGCTGTTGGTGTCGCTGTCCGCTCCACCGTCCTGCAGCGTGCTCGACAACAGGGGATGCCGCACGCCGCTGTAGTCGTCCGACTGCTGCAGAATGGAGTTACCTGATAGAAAAAAAATTTAATTATTATAATAATGAAATAATGATTTCGATGGTCGATAAAACTGAGCACTTCCGGGTCGCAGCTTTCGCAATGGCGGCGAGGGACGGAAATTGGTACTTGGAAATGTTCCAATTTTTTTTTTCGTCGAGACTGAATACTTTAGAGCTATAGAAAGTAAGCGGCTGGCCGAGAAACCGCAATTATCGGCTAACTAGATGCTCTGTGGAAATCTTGAAATCTGATCGCACTATGTCTTGCCTTCCGTGAGGCATAAGTGGCTCATTCTGATTTTTTTTCCCCCCTGAGTTGTGGAACGTAGGTCTGCAATGGCAGTCGTAAATCGAGGCTTCCTGCAGACGAGACTTTCTCGTGGAAGCGAACATAAGTAACCAACCTCGAGTGGGGCTCAAACTTAATACGGGTCAAGTGGGGCTCCGATAAACTCTGGTCGGAGACTTCCGGCCACCGGAAGTTCCGAGCCCACCTATCGCCATCACGATACGGACTATCAGATGCATTTACATTTGGGATTAATAGTTGATAAGGGTAGTTGGGTACTTTAAATGTTGAATATAGGGAAGAGCTGGGCAAAAAGGGCAAAAACAGCGCGACGCACTATCATCGTATGCAACAAAAAAAAAAATGTCGACCATACATTCGTAAATTCCACTTCGAAAAATCGAAATTGAGATTCTCGGGCCGGAACTGACGTATTTCTGGCATAAGGTCACTTCCGTTCGGAAAAAATGAGACTTGCAAACCGGAAGTGACGTATTTTCCCTCGAAAAAAAGAGATTTTCAAACCGGAAGTGACGTATTTCCGGATAAAAAATTAGACTTTCAAACCGGAAGTGACGTATTTCCCCTCGAAAAATGAGATTTTCAAACCGGAAGTGACGTATTTCTAGTTAAAAAATGACATTTTCAAACCGGAAGTGATGCATTTCGAGTTGCGTCGCGAGCGCCGGGTAAGTATACTTGAGTACTTTAAACGTTAAATATAGGGAAGAGCGGGTCAAAACGGACCACTCGAGATGAGACTCATTTTAAGTCCCATGAAAAAATAGATAAAAGATACTCCGTTTTGGAACCTCTCCCCTACGATTATTCGATCGAGATTGGTTGACTCTACTTTTATATTTAAATAAAAATGGCCGTCACCACCGGAACTTACCCGAGTGCAATCCGGCCATGGGAAGAGTCGTCCGTCGAGCGCCCGCTCCGGCCCCGGCCCCGCTATTGTTATTGTTATTGTTGCTGTTGTTATTGTTGTTGTTATTATTAATGTGAGTGCTGGTGTTGGTGGTGAGTATAGACTCGACTACGGGAGAAACGCCGAGTTGAGAGAAGGACTGAACGAACGGCGGCGACGTGCACAGCACTGACGTCGAGCCGCCCATTATCGCGGACGGCGGTGGAAGCGGCGGTTCCATAAGCAGCTTGATCTTCTGTATCATCTCCCTGATCTCGTACCTGAGTATACCGAGAAAGCATAGCTTGGCGAACGCTATCACGCAGAAACCCAGAACGAACAGTAGATCAGCTGTTTTCTTGAGCCAATCGACGAGAGCGTCCTCGCATCCGCGCGGCCACGGCTGCTGGCAGGTTTCGCTCGCGTTGCCGCTCAGAGTCTCGAGAGCCTGCGGCGGACAGCAGCTCTCCGGCAGTCGGGCGAGATCCGTCGTCTCGAAGTCCTCGTGTCCGGATATGCCGCAGCACGAGAAGTCGCGCTGCAGTCGATCCCACTGCTCGCTGAAGCGCGGCTCCTTGCCGTACTCGAGTTGCAAACGCAACCTCAGCGTCGGACGCAATTCGGCGCGCATCCTCTCGAACCTGAGTCAGATATGTGAGCGGTAAATGTCGTCGGTCATTTTGTCGCATATTTCTGTCCTAAAAATACGGTACGTCACCGCTCTGAACATTACGACATTGGTAAGAAAATCATATCGTCTCATAGCGATTTAAGATATCGGCAACACATTGCGAATTTTCAAAAAAATTTACGGTTATGTTGCAAAGAAAGAAGGAATTACGTCGTCATACGGTATTTTAACGGATAATTTAAGGTGAACTGCAACTCCTCGGTCGGTAACAAAAACTGCAATCCAAAATTCTCTAAGACGGTTGATCTTTAAGGTAAACGTCCCAGTGGCCGGACAAGGCGTGCGCGCGAGAGAGATGGAAATACGATTTTCCATGCATGTCCAGGGACTGGGACTGCTCCCTTAAGTGTCCGGGCATTGGTACGTTTACCTTAGGGGGAAATACGGGAAGGGTAAAACTGCACGGAGAATGCGCAGTTCACTACGCTCACCATTTTCTCAAGAAATAAACGGCTTGGGAGATTTTTGGTTTGCAAATTTACAGCTCGCTCGCACTCATAGCGGTTACACTTCACCTTAAGGGGAAGTGAAATATGGCAGTCGGTAATGAAAACTGTAACGAACTTTTCTCAAGGGTGCTAATTTTTTTGAGGAAAAAAGGTCATTCGAACCGGATGCACACGGTAATTTCGCATCCGCCCCGAATGCATTTTTTTCTCAAAAAAAATTAGCACCATTGAATAAAGTTAATTTGAAAATTGCAACCATCGCTCTCACTCCCATGACCCCGTCACGTGATTTTCGCGTCCCCTTAAGAGCATGTGCAATACCGCAGTCGGTAATAAAAACTGTAATCAACTTTTCTCATGGATTGTGGCATATACGGGCAAAAGAAAAGTCTCATCGGAAACGAATATAATTTCGGCTTCCCATGAGACTTTTCTTTTGGCCGTATATGCGAGATCCAGTGAGAAAAGTTGATTACAGTTTTTGATACCGACTGTGCCCGGGATGGACGGGGAGGGGGGTGCTTCATATGGTCTTAACGAAATATTAAAACACCGGTATTTCCACATGTCTAACCTGAAGACCCAAGCGACACCTATGACCGCGTCGCCGAACAGCAGAGCCAGCAGCAGGACCCAATAGGCGTTGAGGAGCCGCGCGCTGAGTCTCCGCGCGGCGATGCAGCCGAGCAGTTGAACGAGGCCCAGTTGGGTAGCGAGCGCCAGATAAGCGTAGAGGGCGGTAGGGTCGAGGGCCCTCGGTACGCCCGGGACGAGATAGCGTCTCGGATCGCTCGAGAAAACCAGCGTTCGTGAAACGGCCGCGGCGAGGCCCAAGGCACTACCGAGCAGCACTAGGTTACAGGCGTATATCCACAGTCGGTAATATCGCATCGCGACACCCTCACCCTCGAGACGTCCCTGCGCCGCCGCCGCAGCCGCAGCAGCCGCCGCGGCAGCCGACGCCGCGGCCACGGCTTCACCGGTCCGCGGGTCCGCGGTACCGGACGACGTCGTCGAGCCTCCTGCCGCCGCCGCTGTACCGGCGAATCTTCCGTACCCACTACCAGCGGCGGCGGCGACGAGACCACCACTGCAATCCCTCGCACCACCGACACTGCAAACACCGACGCCGACACTCTCGCCCCCTACGATCCAACCCTCAACCTCGCTCTTGTCCTTCTGAAACTGACCGCCGATCTTTCGGCCCTTCTCGTACCTCTCACCTATGTCACCTAGTATCACGACGTTGTTGTTATTGTTGTTGTTATTGATGTTGTTCTTTATATTGTTATCGTTGCCGGCGTAATTGTCGTTGGTTCCGGCAGGCGCGCCAGAGATGGCGCTGCTCACCGTCGGAGGGGAAACCGGCGCGGTGAACTTGCCGTAAAGACGACTCACGTAGTCGCCGCTCGTGCACGTGGGTAAAGGCGGAACGCAGGGCTCGTTCCCGAGGGAGAGATCAGTGTCCCACGACTCTTGGCTCTCTAGCAGAAAGAGAAACGGCACCGGCGTGGGCGACGGGCTCGACAACGATGTGGCCGTCGGCGATACCGACAGAGCTGCTGACGATCCTCCGCCTTCGTTATTAGTCTTTTGGCTGTGCGTCGAGTGCGGGCTGGCGAAACGTTGCAGCAGCATCACCGTCATACTACCAAACTTTCGAGACCCCCCCCCCCTTTTTAGCGCACTTTCTCAAGAGCAAGCACACTGGTTTTTATTTTTATTCTTATTTTTTTATTTGGGATGGATTTGGCTCGTTCACTTTTTTCTTTTTTTGGGCCTCTCGGCAGCCGAAGTTTGGATCCGATGTCACGCGAGGCTCCAGCCTCGACGCTCGCGCGCCCATCGACCCGCAAATTTCCAGCGACACATTTTTTCCGTTTTTTTTTTTCTTTGCTTTTTTTCTGGTCCTCTTCTTAGTTACCTGCAACCGTCACGAGAGAACACAGTCAACATGCTAGCGGTGGAATAAATAATGGAATTGTATTGTGATTAGTTTGTGCGATTATGGGATAGCGACACGTAACTGGGGTATAAACAAGCGGGCTTTCGCGACACACTCGCGGGACCAGCACGAACTGCTACTTTGCATGGGTCGAGAGGAGTTTTATTTTTTAAATCATTGTCGTAACGCCACTAATGCCCGGACACTCCTATGCATATTTGATTTATAACGAATTTAACTATTACAAATCCAATTTGACAATTGTAATCGTAACTACGAACGTTATTTTATGCGCGGAAACAAGTTATACAAGGTTTAAGCCTAAGTTATTTACTGTTTTTGCATTTTGCTAAAATACCGACGATATAGTACACATACGCGACCCAATAATCGGGCAGTTCGATGAAGTTAGGTGAGCCAGCTTTCTACGAAGCTTATCTTCAACATTGTTTCGCGTAAATATAATTTTGTCATTGATTTAATCAATAAATGGTAAAGAAATTCTTGCAGTTAATCTGAACTAGTTGCGTTCGTATATCGGAATTCCCGAAATGTATGATTGTCCGAAAGATACATTGTGTTCCGAATATAGGGACGTGCCGAAAATCTTCGTCCGAAAACTGGTACATTTGGGCTCTCTTGTTATATCCTTCCGAAATTAAACAAATGTGTATCTTTTTGTACTTTATCGGTGTGTTTTGGAAACTGAAAACTATCAGCTTGACATTGGTTTCAGTTACGTTCACCAAAAAATGGTTCTTGGCCAATTAACAGCTGCTACAGTCTTTATCTTAAATTTTTTTTATTGTACAATGTTTTACATAGGAATTTTGATACTTTCATAAGAGTGATATAAAGGAAATAACGACGGCGGTGAGAGGGATAGGATATCTAGGATGGCCGTTACAACCTCCGCACGGGTAGTCCTATGTATAGCAAATTCTATCTCATCGATCCGTCTCCCGCTTGCTCGGTCGCTACGTGATACAACCCATCTATCTATATGTATATGTGTAAACGCAGCGGTATCCAATGTACTATCTACTACTATGCACTTGAGGAATGTATATAGTGTGTTAGTCACCTCCCCCCTTTGCCCGCCCCTTAGTAAGGTTTATCGGCTCATCGATATAGCGACCGCAGCTCAACTACTCGCTACTTCGCATTGTTATTATTATACTCGACTATAGTGCAGCAATACCGCTTCGTTAGGGCGAGGCCTAAAAACCTGCGAATCCACTCGATATTGCGAACAGGAAACAAAGCTCTCGAGCTTGGGTTTTCTGCACGATGATGCAATGCTCATCGAATAAACATCAATTCTGTATTTTAAAAATACAAATCTATTATACTCGACTGCAGTGCTTTAGTACCGCTTCGTTAAGGCGAGGCCTAAAAATCTGAAGATTCACTCGATTTTGCGAACAGGAAAAAAAAGCTTTCGATCTTGGGTTTTTTGCACAATGATGCGATTTTCATCGAATAAACATCAACTCTGTAAAATAAAGTAAAATACAAATCTATTATACTTGACTGTAGTGGTCTAAAAATTAGAGGTCTGAAAAAGCTTTCGAGCTTGGATTTTCTGCACGATGATACGGTTCTCATCGAATAAACTTCAATTCTATTAAAACAACAACAAAAAAAAACATCTAATTGTAAATATCGGCCCGAGTTCAATTACACTTTTATCGAAAAAAAACTTCCGTTACATTGTTTGATTGGATTGTGCATTCCAGCTCCTTCTTTCTCTTTCATCTATAATTACCCGACCCGCAAACGAACTAAAATTGGCACAATCGCGACGTTACGGACAAAAGCGCTTCGCATAAGCTGACGAAAAAAATGCCCTCTAGCTCGCGCATCGTATTGAAGAAAATGCTCGGTTCGTTATCACGGCGAACTCTGCGCCGAATAACGGCTCGTTGGATAATTACCCTTCGTTAATTACGTGCAGCCAGGCAGTAAAAGTGCGTTCCAGTGCTTTTCCTTTTTGTCCAAGATTCTATATTTGTTTTTTTTTTCGAGAGCCCGAAGGAAAGAAACCTCAAGCTCAAAGGGTCCCCCATCGATCGTGTTCGGAGGCTCTCACGGCAACGCGCGGCCCGCTCCCCTCCCGCCCCGTCGCTCCCCCGCCCGAGCCACACTCCGGGTTTCACAGTCATTCTACCATTCTCCATTATCCTATGCACACTGCTCTTTGACACGGGCTCGTGCTCGCTCAGCCCCAGCCCGGTTAGCCCGCCTGACAAAACCCTCCCCGCGCTCTCTCTCGACCCACATAATACATCGTTAATTAAATGCCAAAACATACGTTATACCTACCGACGAGAGAAACGCAGTTGAACATAGAGAACGATGAAGAGAGCGTGCGAGAGGGAGATTTTAGACGAGAAAAGGCCTGGTTGGCTGCCCGTTGGCCAGGGTTCGCGACCTCTATCCCCTCTTGAACTTTCGTTACCTGCGACGGTTCACACACCATCCCCTATGTATACATAGATGCACACAACACAACCTCGCCGTCCATTCGTTCCTCGCCTAGCGCAACTCGCAGAGCTTCCCGGTTGATAGTTTCACGAGCGAACTTACAAGCGTTTCGAGTTTTATCGCTTCGGACGATCGCCCGATCCCCGATAGGATTTAGCGTACATGCACGGAGCTGGGAGTCGAGGCACCGTGCGCTCACGCGATATTATTCTGTCCTATATGGATCTACGGCTTTAAAAAGAAAAAAAAAATGAGGAAAAAAAGATGAGAAGAAAAATAAAGAAAAAAGGCGGCAAAGCTTGCGGGCGGGGAGTGGGGGAAGCATAAACGGTATACTGACCTTGGACGTCGCCCCGATGATGTCGTTCTCGGAGTCGATCGAACGCCAATCCGAGGGGGGTTTGGGGGGAAAAAAAATAAAAGAAAGGAAACAGCTCGAGCGTCGAAAGCGTCAACCGGGCTTGGACCTGTTTCTCATCTTCGGGTAATTCGGGAATAAATATACGGGGATCGAAGCGCGCTCGCTAAAGTCGGTCTGTTCTCTGCTATCCTCTCCGCTTTAATTCAATAACGAAGCATCGTCCCGCGAACTCGTCTCGATCCTCGACGAGGCTCGACTCGCGTCCAAACTCGCCCGGTGCTCTCGCCCCGTTGACGCGGAGGCTATTATTACCGTA
The DNA here is from genome assembly GCA_030522665.1 of Ichneumoninae sp. A BG-2022a. Taxonomy (NCBI): domain Eukaryota; kingdom Metazoa; phylum Arthropoda; class Insecta; order Hymenoptera; family Ichneumonidae; species Ichneumoninae sp. A BG-2022a. The sequence continues at coordinate 12,929 of JAPYZC010002318.1, forward strand.
GGCATCTTTCTCGTCTTCGCAAAAAAAACAAAAGGAAACGAAAAATTCATCTACGAAACCTTCATAGCCGCGACAGAAAAATCCTCGGTACGCGACGATTTCATAACTCTCGTTCACAGTCCCAGAAACTTCGCCGCACAAAAAAATCTCGAGATTCTTTATTCTTTTTCGTCACTTCGCCTTCCCTGTTTGCTCTCGCGTCTGGCTCGCTTCATCCATTAGGCGAGCTCGTGTCGTTGCTAACGAAGTGGGCTTTCGAGACGCTCGCTGCGCGAACTTTTGTGTTCTCGTGTCATTCGGCCGCACTTCGTGCGTTATTCACGTAGTCGCAGGCTCTGCCGAGTGGCGAGTCGTTCGCCGACGGCGTACCTCGATCCCTCGCATTGCCGACGAAGGAAGAGCCGAAATCTTCGTCGTTCTCTTTCCGTGCCGAGATTAGTTCGCTTCTGGTAGCTTCGCTTCTCGCACAGGCGGCGAACGGAGGGAAAAAAACGATCGGCGAGAGCTCGCGCGAAGCTCTCGAGCCGTCTGGACGACCCTCGGGCCGCTCTGTTTGTCGGACCGTCTGAATAGCCGACTGGGTTGTGCTAGACGGCCGGGCAGCCGCCGACTACCGAGACGTTCCCGTGGTTAGTTAACGTTCGATCGTTCCTCTCGCCCCCGATGCTGCTGCTCCGCCAGCTTTCCTCCGGACGAAATCACTGCGAGCTTAGCTTCGATCCGGCGAATGGTTCTTTTTTTTTTATTCACTCGCGACGATGATTTCTCGTCGCACACGACGCAACGTTCTCGTATGTCCTCTCGTCGATGGGGTCAACGAGAAGAGAGGCGCAGGATTTGACGAAAAGTCGCGCAGAGACCCGCGATAAAGAAGCTCGACGGGCTGCTTCGTGGGGGATCGAAGGGAAACCAGCTGGCGTCGTACGCGCTCTCGTAGATGCGCTCGGCTGGGTCCATTAAAATTTTGTTCGAGTAATCTTTAGACCGTGCGGGCGCTATCGCTCACTGGGAGAGTGTCGCGGGTTGCGCGTGTTTCTACGATGTATCTCGGGCGCACCGTATGTACACGCATCTCGGCGAATATTCGATCTAGCGCATCACCCCGCGGCCGGCTACGAGCCCGACTAGAGTAGCTTGCGGCGTTGAGCGTATGGGTACGTATATAACATTCCTCGTGAAACTGGACCTGCGCAATGGGGAGGAAGAGCGCGCGTCGAAATCGGAACCTCACCCTTTATCTCCGAGAATCTCGGGATACGTAAAAGGAAAGACTCGCACGGAGATATGATTTTATTTTTTCGACGATGGAGACTAAACGAAATTTAATTTAAAGTTTTATGGAAACATTGCTATAGTAAATTTCATGTGTAATTTAAAAAAAAAATTAATGTTCACTGTATTAAAAAATATTGTGAATACTTTGTTTTTTATAATTTACTTTAATTTCAATGAAAAAGTGTATCCATTTTTCATCATAATTGTACATTAAATGTGCGATGTTTTTTTCCAGTGGAGAATTTTTTTATTTTTGCACGAATTGGCTTGTAATTGGAAAGGTATGAAATTGCAGATGGATGGAAGAACTCACGGAGCGAAGAGCCGCGAGAGTTACGGCGGAGTCGGCAGAAACGTTGCCGCTGCTTTGGTCGCCCTGGGACTCGAAAATACGAGATTGATCAGCGTCGTTGGGAGAGACGAGGCTGGCAGGGCCATCGCCGAGGGCCTCGGCGATGCCGGCGAAACCATCGAGCTTTTAACGGATGCCATCACTCCTCGGTAATACATTATATATATGTGTATACATGCTACGTAGATATTTTAGTGGGGTAGTTAACGTACATTCCACTTTCATCGCCGTGTAACGTCTTGGAGAAATTATCACGCTTTATGTAATCGTATAAGAGTCACTCTCGTAAATAACACGACAACCTATAAATTGTTTACGATGATAACAGTAAAGTCCCGATCGATAAACGCTAAAAAAAATGGCTGCAACAGATGATTTTTTTTAATGACTTTACGATAGTTGCGAATAGTGAAATTAAATTACAGATGGCCAGAGCGACGAACGGTAGTGAATAATTGAACGTATTAAAAAAATA
>JAPYZC010002319.1:0-26996 GCA_030522665.1 Ichneumoninae sp. A BG-2022a
TATTATTATTATTATTATTATTATTATTATTATTATTATTATTATTATTATTATTATTATTATTATTATTATTATTATTATTATTATTATTATTATTACCGGATGTGAGCGGTTCATCTTGGACGAGACGGATTTGCAATGATCCCAAATTATTGGCGTAATCTAATGGCGCTGCGTGGAAATTTAGCAAGTCGATGTCTCGGCGCCGAGTTCGAGGAGGACATTTCACTCCGAAATTTTTCCGGATATTGAATAATCCATAAATTTTGGTGATTAATAATTTAGGCGAGCTGCAGCAGTTAAAAATTGTTCAATATCCGCAGACGAAGAAAAATTAGTGAAGCTCTGACCTAAAGTCGACCGGAAGGGTGAGAAATATCGGAGGGGTTTAAACATTTCACAGAGGCGAAAATGAAGAAGCGAATAATGCAAGGATTGACGCGCGCGGGGAGAGCGATGGAAACGTGACCGGAGCGAGGAAGCGGGCGAAGTCCTTTGTCGGCTCTTCGAGCTTTCAGCTTGCGACGTACCGTCGTTCCTTTGTAGCGCTTCCGGCTTCGAAAATTCAAGAAGGAAGATACAGAAAAAAAGAAAAAATGAGGAAGGAAAAAAGTATATTCAAAAATTCCTGGAAACTGGCGAACGCGGCAAAAATTTTCCTCTCCGGACGGTGGGAAAAATCGTAAATAAAGTTTGGTAACACCGGACCGGCTGGCGCTGGAACGCGGTGGGTGTGCGATTGTTACATACGTTGCGCTGATCGTTGCACTTTCATTTCCCATTCCGAGAGCATCGAACAATCGATCGGGGAGGCGAGGGAGGAAGGGGGAGAAGCACAGACTGCGGGCACGCCGCTCGTCGATGGTCCACACCGCAGCATCAGCAGCGGCAGCATCGCCTCTCTCCGGTCTCCTCTCTCGTTCGTGACGCTCAATCTCCCGCGCGCAATATGTACTTTTCTTCCAAGTGGACAACGGAGAGTTTTCTTTTTTTTTTTTTTTGCGGTCGCTCCGCCGGACGGGGTGTTCTCCACTATGAAAACGAGCAAGCCGAGCCCCGGAGCTTTCGACGTTCCAATTTATTTACTCCAATTGAAATTCTTTACAATTACACGGAAAAAAATGTCATCGAATCAAAAAAAATTAGCATTGATTCAATTAAACGTAACCATTGCGGGCTGCCATGAACATAAGTAAGGTAAATACATCAAAATCAAGCTAAAATTACTGATTATTCTTTGACAAAACTGAACGAATGGTGTACCTTTTCGAAAATTAGCAAAAAAATCAGTTATATACCTTTGGCAAATCTATAGCAATTAATATTTTTTCACGATAAGGACATCTACTCTAATGCAAAGAACCATCCACTGTAATCAATAGACGCCTAAAAGTTTGTATAAACAATTCTTAAATTGTAGCACTCATTTGACTAGTCTGAAGCGCTCCAACTTCCTACAATCCTCAAGTCCCAAAAAAAAAACACAGTCCCCCGTAAAAATAATAAAATAATCCCACGTAAAAAAAAATAAAATGATCCCTCGTTTAAAAAAGAATGATGCCTCGTTAAAAAAAAATAAAATGATGCCTCGTTAAAAAAAAATAAAATGATCCCTCGTTAAAAACCGTAAATGATCTCGTCCGTGACTGCGCGAGAAATTGCACAAAAGCCAAGTTCTACCGTGAGTGTTGCGATCGCCTCGCTCAAGAGGATAATGCGTCTCCGTTCCAACGATCACAACTATTTATAGTAAATCTTCCGTGCGGCTCGTTATATCTATAGAAATTCATCGGTAGCTTGTATGCATCGCGCGCGCGCGGCGCTGAGACGCAAAAAGTAATACGGATGAGATAGGTGTCGCAACGAACAGGCAACTTGGTCTCCGGGCCGGAGCGATCCGCTCGCTCCTCCGGAGAGATCGATGTACCTCCGTTAAATTAGATCACATGAAGAGGCCTCCGCGGATTGCATAAGTGTATCGCACGAGAGCCACCGCGGAACGAGGAGGAACAAGAATAAGAGAGTTCATCTCCGCATGCACGAGTGTTACACATATAATGTAACTGCGGCAATAACGTACGTACGATTTCGTACGTGCTCGTCACGTGCCGTCCCTAACACCGGACGCTTTTTTTTTAACTGCTCCGAAATATGCGCTCCGGTAATAATGATTATGATAATTACAATAACGATCGATGATTAATCGTCGGGACGTCGTCACTCGTGGCCGGAGAGAAAATTACGAAATAGTCCCGGAGCTCGAGCCATCATAATGACAGCCGGTGACAAAGAATAGCACGAGCTGACAGTAAAAATTATATATTTTATATATTACAAGTATATTTTTTATATCGCCCCAAATTAAATTGTTGCAAACTGTCTTATTTGTAATTTTATATTGTCTCATTATATCGATAATTCATTATGTATTATTATATATAATATTGCATAAGTGTATCGCACAAAAGCCACCGCGGAATGAGGAGGAACAAGAATATGAGAGTTCATCACCGCAGGCACGAGTGTTACACATATAATGTAACTGCAGCAATAACGTACATACGATTTCGTACGTGTTCGTCATGCGCCGTCCCTAACACCGGACGCTTTTTTTTTAACTGCTCCAAAATATGCGCTCCGGTAATAATGATTATGATAATTGCAATAACGATCGATGATTAATCGTCGGGACGTCGTCACTCGTAGCCGGAGAGAAAATTACGAAATAGCCCCGGAGCTCGAGCCATCATAATGGCAACCGGTGACAAAGAATAGCACGAGCTGCGGTGAGGATCGGAGCATACCGGAAGTGCGCGGCGAAGAGCCCATGGGAACGGTGGCCTCGTTTTCTCGGATTATTGCAGACTATATTATTCGCAATTTTATGTTCCGACGTTACGTCGACTATTGATTCTTTACTGTTACGTATTATTAATATTATTGTTATATATAATATCAATTAAAGATCATTGATGTTACATACACCAATTATATCGCCCCAAAATTGAATTATTGCAAACTATACTATTTGCAATTTTATATTGTGTTTTATATTAATAATTTTTTATTTATTGTGAAATATTAATGTTATTCTTACATGCATTATTGATAGAAGATAATCGGTATTATGTATAATGATTTATGACAATAAAAATTATATATTTTATATATTGCATCGGAGCATTCCGGAAGTGTGCGGCGAAGAGCCCATGGGAACGGTGGCCTCGTTTTCTCGCATTATTGCAGACGATATTATTCGCAATTTTATGTTCCGACGTTACGTCGACTATTGATTCTTTACTGTTACGTATTATTAATATTAATGTTATATATAATATCAATTGAAGATCATTGATGTTATATACACCAATTATATCGCCTCAAAATTGAATTTTTGCAAACTATACTATTTGCAATTTTATATTGTGTTTTATATTAATAATTGTTTATTTATTGTGAAATATTAATGTTTTTATTACATGTAATATTGATAGAAGATCATCGATATTATATATAATAATTCGTGACAATAAAATTTTTATATTTTATATATTACAAGTATATTTTTTATATCGCCCCAAATTAAATTGTTGCAACCTATCTTAATTTTGTAATTTTATATTGCCTCATTATATCGACAATTCATTACGTATTATTATACATAATATTAATACAAGCCCATCAATATTATATACAACGATTTGTATCAATAAAAATTATAATTATTTTTAAAAAATTTTTTGCATATAGCGGCAAATTACGTAATGGTCGATGAGTAAAACGTGAGGTGTTTCGTGGAAGGTATTATCATCCGGTTATACGTGAGATCGTTACGACGCGATCGATTCGGACGAAATTTGTATCGAGCCGCGGCTCGACCGCACGCGAGGATATCCAATCTATAAGGACACTAACTTATTAGTTTACTCTCTGCATATCGACGATTATTATTATAGCCGAGTTTATTTTGTCCATCTCCGCGCATATAGAAAGCCCGGAGTCTCGATAAAGTGTTTCTGATGCAATTCGCAAGCAACAGCCGAGAGACACAAATGCACATCGCATCCTAAGCCTATATCTGCGGGGGGGGGGGGGGGGGGGGGGGCCGCCCCCCCCCCCCCCCCCCCCCCCCCCCCGATCGGAGAGGTAGCCGGTATAGAGTAGTAACGCATCGTCGGCGTAATTCCATTCGAGTGGACGGTATATGGATACCGAACCACTCGGCTCGTACAACCCTCTTGCCAGATTTAGCACACCCTGTATCCAACTCTGCGCGAAGCTTTATCCTACCCTTTTGCCGTGTACACTGATACCTTCGAGGAGCGATAATCGCAAGGTATTTTTTTTCCTGCAGGAATCATGTTCCCTCATTTTATTTTTCACCGTCATTCTCTCGTCGCTACCAATGATCATCCTGCATCAATTGATATTCGAAAACTACACGAGGAGAAAAAAAAAAATTGTTGGGGCAGCAAGAATTTTGTTACCATAACTCATTTGCCTGCTTAAGGAGGGAGTCTCGCTGCACGCTGATTTCTTTTTATTATTATTATTATTTATTTTTAATTATTATTATTATGCAAAATTAATCTTCTCAGTACCTTTAGTATACATGATTTTTTTCAGATTTTTACACCATCAAGAAGTACTTGCAATTTTCTCTGACTCCCTCCTTAACATAGGGACAACAAAATATTTTTCTGTGGCGTCAAATATTTTGCTATGGCAGCAAAATGTTTTCGCTGCCACAGCAGCAGCAATTATCAACGATGTACATTTTGTTAGAGAAATAGAACTTTTTACCGGTGCATGGTCAGTGGATTCATGTAAACTTCTCTTTGTTTATAAACGCGTTCCGATATTCGTTCAACTCAATGTTTGCACGAGAACAATAGTTTCCCGTAGAATAATTTGTTAATAAAAGCGATAGAATTTCCATGAATGGGAGTTGCAGAGCCCTCGAAGCGATTGCGATTTCGCGGCCTCCACTTTCGGCCTGTACACAGGCCCTTCGTCGGATCGACCGGTGTATATTCACGATGCCCGCCACAACGTTTCCCGAAAGGCGCACCCTGTATAGATTTTCACCAAAGCCTCTCTATCTCTCGACACGCAGTGATAACTCTCATTTTTTTTTTCCCCCACGATTCCATTTCTCTATTAGTTTTCTCCATACAAAACCCACCACTCTATCACTCGTACTTTACTCTTGCTCTCGCTTCCTCTGTATTTATGTTACTTTCGCGTGCACACCGGGCATACTGGTGTAACTTTCGCATGCGCGTAATTGCATTTGCGTTCGGTGCGTCACGCGAGCCATATATGCTCTCCCGGCTCTGCTGTATTCTCTGTCTTTTGCATTCTCCCCCGCTTCTCGCTCGTGGCCACGAGCCCATTCGCAGGCATAAATACAGCATACAACGGTACACACACGAACCGGCGAGCAACACCACTCCGGACAGCGTGCAAACAGTCCCCTATTTTCAACAAAATAATTATCACCTTTCACCTCTTCGGATCCTGTGACCAATCTCGAAAACAGCGCTTCCCGGAACATTTTACAAACAGCAGGCGCGGCGTTACCGATGTAACTTCAACGGTGCCAAATAGTGCATGAATAATGTGGCGGCAGTAAGAAGTATCCCGTATAAATCAATAGACACGTGGACTTCGAGCATGTCGCACGTAACATGAAGTGTCACCCATTTTTGTCACCGATAAGCTTTATAGTTACCACGAAGCTCCTTCCCCCCTCAACCCGCGTCTGGCGAACCTCGTTGATTAAAGTAACAACTTAATAACACGCTTACCGCCGTAGGGCGTATATCGAGCGGCCTGCTGGGTATGATCATTCGGCGATGATAATGATAACCGTGATACACAACCGCAAGATACTACACTGTAACGGAGGAATGAGAGGTTTGCGGACAAACGGGGTTCTCTCACACGCACGAAATCATACATAATGAATAAAGGAATTAAGGGGTGTACGGGTGGCGAGTGTAGATAAGCGGGAATGCTTTTCCTCCTTCGTCCCGGGTTTTCCACCGGTTGTGTATTGGTCAACCGAGCGAAGAAAATCATATTAGACGCTTAATTTACTCCGGCAATAATGGCCCCCGTGAAATTATAAGCCCCAGGTGTTGCACGGCGAATCTTCGAGGCTCGTAAACCGCGGCGGCGAGGCCATAGTGCGAGCCCGAGACACCGAGATAGTGTGTATACGGCCCGGGGTGTAGGGGAAGACGAGTTTGTCGGAAGGTACAGCGACAAAACACACCCACGCAAACACATCCCGAGCCGAGGATAGATAGAGCGAGGGGGACGGGGTGAGAAGGGCTCGCGGGAGAAAGAGCGAAACGCAAGGAAGCCCAGTGGGCTTCGCCGGCTTGTTGCGCGTTACAATATCAGCGAGAATCGCGCGAGGCGGCGTGGCGAGGGCCCGTCGAGGAAGCGAGAGGCGAGCTTCTGGCGTAGTTGCACCGACGGTGCTACGGGACGCCTCGTGGAAACGTGCGGGTAAAACGATACGCTATGTAGCCATTTCCCCGTACGCCACCCTCAATTCCCAAGACTAGTTTCCATCCGACTCTACGCCCGCCCTCCAGTAATTTGTACCTGACCACCGGTCCCATTTCCCACTCTCTCGCCCACTGGCTCTCCTCTCCCGGAATATGTGTGCTATTGCCACGCACGAGCCCCGACGGTCCCGCTGCACCTCCAACACCGATGCCATAACCGCGGTACACAATGGCAGCCAGCAATCGGCACTCGGACCACCGCCATCTCTCCTATACCCCTTTCGCTCGGTCTCTTATAATTTTTTATAACCACCGAGCGTACACTGGGCGAGGGAGAGAGCCGCCGGTGGCCGGAGTCGTTCGAGATGAATAAAGAGAGGGCCGCGCCGCGGCCGACGCACGTTCGCCGGTGGGAGAGAGCTTTCGCAGTGCATAAAGTGCGTCGGGGATATAATACACACGGAGAGCCGGTACGAGGCCACGAGCAATTTCCAGCTGGCTGGCGTGTAGCAAATTGTTGACCACCTTCCGCGTTATCGAAAATGTATACGAACCTGTTATTTCAGTGGGAACAAAATGATAAGAGTATTTTTTCAGATAACGTTGGCGCGATGCTTTGCACTCCCGATGAAAAGACTTTTACAGAATAAACTGGGGTTTACTGATGAAAATCAAATGGGTATGAACTTATGGTTATTATGTGATTTCGTATGGAACGTAAAGTAGGGAATACGAGCGCGAGTCCTCACTGAAATTGCGTGCGGGAACATGATAAGGAGGGAGTCTCGATGCCCGCTGACTTCGCATAAGTTCGACAACAATAAGAGAAAATTGCAAGTTTTGATGGTGTAAAAATTCCCTCTTCAAAAAATCCATGGCTAAAACAACTCGCATTTTCGATATATATATTGTTGCGGTTAAGAAATGGAAATGGAATTTTTTCAGATTTTTAAGTAATCGTTGATTTTTGTTCTATAAAAAAAAATAAAAAATCAACGATTACTTGAAAATCTGAAAAAATTCATACGTATTCAGAAAAATAAACGAATCATTTTCATTGAAAAAAAAAGTTTTGTTACCGGGTAATTTGTTAACCAATTAACTTTTTGATGAATTTGTTAATAACATTTTGCAATTATTATCATGCAAAATTAATCTTCTCAGTACCTTTAGTATACATGATTTTTTCCAGATTTTTACACCATCAAGAAGTACTTGCAATTTTCTCTTATTTTTGTCGAACTTATGCGAAGTCAGCGCGCAGCGAGGCTCCCTCCTTAAGCAGTTTTAGGCGATTGGACGCAAGTCCCGTGATGAAAGTCTTCGAGGTCCTGATTATTCCAAGCACCGAGCTGATATCTTGCCCGGGAGTTTGACCGTAACGATTTTTCATGACTTTTTTCACTCAGCGAACGCGGCAAGGATATTTTCATATAAAACTAAAATCGTTCGCAGGATCTTTCGCAGTGGTCTTAAGATTGTAGGAATGACAGGGATGGAACGGAGACGCAGACGGTATTGGGATTACGCTGAAGGCACCGTTGCGCCTTCAAGTCTCTTCCTCCCTCGTTCGTGCCCGAGAAAAATACATCCTTGGCCGACCTGAGAGTGAAGGTACCGTGCTCACGGTACATTCTCGGCGTATGTGTAGCATACCATTATACGTACCGACAGAGACTGAGAACTGAGACCCGCATACGTTCTTTGACGTCTCCCGCGTATTCTTCTTCCAAAGCACAAGTTGGTATCTACGTACGTACAACGTTATACACTCCGTCTCAAGTATACGCTTGTCTAGAAGGAGAGACGGTTCGATGCTCCCGTTGTCCCGTCGGACCATTCTCTCTTTTTATCCGGGCTCTTTCCCTCCTCCATTTCCCAGTGTGTCCAACGTTATCGATACGAAATACTTTGTACATCTCTCGGAAGATATAGACTATTCGGTAGGGCCCTCTACGAAATCGTCTCGTTTCACGAATTTCTACTTCAACGTTTACTACGGTGTATATAACTCCCCCACTCCTTTATTTATCGTCTCTGCTTCCTGTTTCTCATTTCCTACGGTTCTCAGCTATCGTCGGATTCTTCGCCGTGGCCTTCCCGGCTTCTTCTATCTTCTATATATTCCTTTTAGTATTTCGCTTTTTGACCTTTATCCCTCGTTACTAGGGCCCTTCCGGCATCCGGCACTCGACATGCTTTTGATTCCCGGGGCCAAGGCGAAGGCGATAACCGTGCTGCATACAACGTTCGGTGCAATGTAGGTACTATATTTAGCGAAGTTCCGGTCGATAGCCATAGTTTTTTAAACATAGTTTTTTAAACATGGCCATAGTTTTTCAAACATGGTCATAGTTTTTTAAACATGGCCATAGTTTTTCAAACATGGTCATAGTTTTTCAAACATGGTCATAGTTCTTCGAACATGGTCATAGTTTTTCAAACATGGTCATAGTTTTTCAAACATGGTCATAGTTTTTCAAACATGGTCATAGTTTTTTAAACGTGGCCATAGTTTTTTTAAACATGGCCATCGTTTTTTAAACATGGCCATAGTTTTTTAAGCCCTACAAATAAATGTTTAGTATTTATCGCAGAAGGTTTTGACCTTATTTGTTCTTTACTTTATATTCCTATCCCTATTTCGCACGACCGAAATCAAAGGCCAAGTTCCTCGACAAGCTTGACCACGGGATTCCACCGATTGTAATCCTCCTGAGTGTCTCATTCGTCGTTACGCTGTCGTTTTGCTGCAGGCTACCGTCTTCTTCTTATACCGCACTCGCATACCCAAGGAAACGGTGTATTCCATCGGTGTGCCGGTAAGAAATTCTTCCTAACACACGAGACTGATCCGCGTCGAGGGATCTTGCACCGGTGGCAGACCCGCCACGAGGCCACACGAATTAGATTCGATTTAGATTTGCACAAGTTCAATTCACCAAGATCCGAGATTCCTCGATCCGTGGGTCTTTGATTTATTACTCTGCCTACAAGATTCGGACGAGTCGCCATCGGATTTACATCCGTTACGCTCGCTGGGGTCTTTCCCTGTGCAGCTTCCCGAATTCTGATACGTCACTTGGTGCGAATATCCTCGCGCTTCCGAAAACCTCCCCTCGTCGACCCTTCCGGGTCACGACATGGAACGCAACGGATCACCCGGAGGAAGTTCTGCGGTTTCCTTTGGAAGCTATGCGGATCCCAAGGCTGCAGGAACCGCATTAGTACGAATATTCAGAATCCAACGGTAGACATCGAACAATTCCCCACTCCGCTTCCGCAGCTCTCGATACTGCCTTGTCTACGATCCGAATTGTCTTGAACGGATGGTCACGGGCGAACCCAACGTAAATCTGTGCTCGAGAGCTTCCGTACGTACACTGAAAAGCGTACTAACTCGATCAGTTTCACCCTGCGAACGCGATACGGCTAAACGCCAGTGCGCCATTCACATTGTCCAACGTCGGGATTCCAGAGATTCCCTCGGAATCCGCGGGTTGTATATTCGCGACGAAAACCGAGTGTCTACCTATAGCGTAACCCCTGACGACTAAGCGGTAATCTCACCGTCGATGGTTCAGCGTGGGCTGTGAAGTATAGCGCCGTTATTCCACCTTGTTATGCTCCAAGCAGGAGTATAGATAGCGAGATTTTTGACGATACCAGTGAAAACTCCGATACCTCTCTTTTAGGAAAAAAAAAATGAAGGCATCCGAAAAAGATTTATGTTCGTACACATGTGTCCCCCTGTACTTTTGCGCGGAAGCCGAACCTGACGGAATCTTTTGTCTAAAGTCACGTGGTACATTATTAATCGCCAAAAAAATACTTTTTCGCCAGGCGTACAGTTCCTCACGGACAGTTTCCAGCTGCAGCTTTATATAGCGACCAATTTTTTTTTTATTTGTGTGATCGATTATGTTTCATCGTCATCCCGAGTAGAAAAATGTATCAGGCTGGGATCTGGGTCAAACTAGGGCTGTTAGAAAGTAACCTTCGGCCCGGATTTTCCGGATCGATATGGGCCTAATCAGGCGTGTAATGCTTATGCAAATCGGGCCCTTATTCGGCATCAGAATCCGGTCCAAGTCCAGGCCCTGATATCAAAATGCCAGAGCATATGTGATGTTGTTCTATATGTGATATTGTTCTATATGTGATATTGTTCTATATGTGATATTGTTCTATATGTGATATTGTTCTATATGTGATATTGTTCTATATGTGATGAAGACCGAGTGAAGCCGACGATTCAATGTCGACAATGTGATATGTGGTATCACTCGTCTTCTGCAAAAATGCCGAAAAAAACAAATACCTTTTACTTGCAGGGCTTGTAATTGAACCGTTTTGTTGAAAAATACTTTACATTTATTAATTTTACCTCTTTGTTACGTTATCATCCCGTACGAAGTATATAAGGCGACAAAGTATTGTAACAAAAAAATGTCTGTCCGATTATGGTATACAGACATGTTTTACATGCACTAGAAAAAAACCTTTTCTCGAATGAATTTCATACCTGGGCCGGATCCGGCGATATCCAAGATAACAGATCCAGTGTGCTTCGCTGCGGCGGGCAACGTCCTAGTTCAGGTGAAATTCCGGCAAACCCGATGTCGCTTGCCGTATAAGTACCTGAACTGGTGCACGTCAGGTAATAATCCAGCAAGCCTGAGTGAGCCGCCTGACATCCCTAATGAGTCCCTGACGAAACATACGGCAGCCGGAAAATGCATCCACTCGGTATTCGACAGGACGCTGACGTCGTTCTCGGCTCTTCGTCGACTCCGCAGATCGCCAAACATTTTGCAGACGGCGATGACGATCTGCTCGAGTGGTCGTTGACAAAAGCACGTTCCGCGTTCGAGAGTGCGACCCGGTATGTAGCATGCAGCTTTGCGGCTCGTCCCTCCGTCGCTCCTCTCGCTCCTTTTCCACCCCATCTCTCACGAGCGACTACCGCTACATACTTCCCCAGGCAGGGGCAGGGCGCTCCGGCGGCAGCAGCGTCGAATTAGATTCAGTACCGTACCAGCCCTCACAAAATTCCATTTCAAGAGGTGAAAGCGGGATGGTGAGAGACGGAGCTGAGACGCGCGAGTAACCTCGACCCGCTGAAAGCTCTGCGCTGGTACTTGTCGCGGCGACGATAGCGGTAGTGCCGACGTTGCTGCGTTCATTTGCCTTGCGTGCATTCGAGCGCACAGGGATCACCCACCTGCTGCTACTACGGCTATGGCCACTACATACTTGTACTCCCGCTCCTTCCGATCCCGCTCTAACTATATTATAATCATATATACGGCTATACCGCAGGAGCATTGGTGGCGATGCCTGGTCGGACTCCACTCTCATTAACGAGATGCTTCAGAACTTGCTGTTTATAAAACTTTATCGGCAATGCGATGAATATGATTATGAAAAAAAAAAACGACGAAAAAGAAAACATGAAAGGGCCAATGGGGAAAAAAATGGATCGTGAATATATATGTATATATAGTATATACGCATAGTCAATCACTCCGAATGGACGTGTGTGGAGAACATCTACTAACTGCTCACGTCTGTATGCCACCGCTTAGATTATTGTGCGATGGAATAGAGGTTCTGGGAATGGAGTGCGAGATTGAGATCGAGAGGGGCTTGCAGGGGAGGCGCGCTGTCTGGCAATTGGAAACTTGCCTCGTTTCGCGCGCTCGTGTCGGAGTGCGGAAAACAAAGTAGGATCGCGAAATAGATGAGAATCCGGTTGCGGTGGTAGACGGGATGAGGGGGAGAGTCGCTATCCTCCACTGGGACACAATATACCGGTGCCGGATTGACATTCGTGGCATATCAATGAATATCATTAAATTCGCTGCGCCGTTTCTCCGATAAAGCGTCTATTGATAAGGGACAGTCGTTGGGGTATGAAAACACGGAGAACAACACAGTGTGATTATAAAACTTTCGTCAATGAGTTTAAGCCGATGACTAACAATTTGTGGAATACTCCGGGATGTTTCCGCCTCGGCGTTTGTTTTGTACTGTTTTAATTTGAGGTGATGAATGCCGTCACAAGTTCCGAGACCCAGTTTTTTCACAACGCAACGATGTTGTACATTCAGAGACGTCAAAGAGTCGCGGGTAAACACTCCGTCCGTCGAAGCTGCGCCATTTATTGACAGTAAGTTATTAACAAACCCCCCACCCCGTCATCAGAAAGCTCTACTATACGGACGAACGAACAGGAGCGCCGTGGGACTGCAAAACTTTGCAATGATAATTATAACGTATTCATTATAAATACATCGGTTTTATTCTCTCCGCTCGCGCGTAGTCACGCTTCTGCTCCCTTCGGTATATTACAAAAGATCTCCCTCTCTCTCCGCGTCTCTTAGTTTGTCCCAACCTCGCCTCACTCTCTCGCCCGCCTTATTTTCCAAGAGACGAGAGAGGAAAATTTGTGGCAAAACAGCAAAGACCCTTTCAAAGTATTGCGCCGAGAATACAACTGTTGTGAGTCTCTGGGTGTGTGCAAACACACGCGTGCCCACAGACACACATGCCATTGTATACACGAGCACAGTCATAAAAACGTGTACGTGTGCTAGTGAGGGTGGCTATGGGTTATACCCCAGGGGACGGCACTCCATTATATTCCTTCAACTGTACACAGCAATTATTCTCATGAATGTCAACCCTCCGTCAGTGGGAGGAGTAACGTCTCCGGCGGCATTGCCGGTTCTGCTGGTCTGGCGTTACCGCTCGAAGGCAACCGGGCTAGTGTGCTGAGCCCCACTGAATCCCTTGCCCGCCACTCTTTATCTCCCTTACCTCTCTACACGAATCGTCTCTTACTCGCCACCACCTGCGTCATGGCTCCACCTCACCCCCCTCGTCGCCGAACTCTTGCTCCGAGCGTTTCTTTGTCCCTCTTCTCTTTCTTACTTTCCATCCCTTGGCCACCTCCCCGTGGCCGCCAGTATTTCTCTCCCTTTTGAGAGTCTCATCCTCCCTCCTACGACTTGCCCTCTGCTTACTGGTTCTTCTTGGCCCCTCGTGTCACCTTCCCTACTTCCCGGATGCTCCCGGTGCTCGCCTTCGGCTGCTTCTTCTTCTTCCTCTTCGTCATCTTCTTCTTCTTTCTGCTTGCTGCTTTCTGCTTTCTGCTTTCTGCTTTCTGCTTGCTGCTTTCTGCTTTCTGCTTTCTGGTTTCTATTGCCACGACGGCTGCCATCGTCTTCCTTCTTGTGTTCCGTTCGAAGGTTTCATTCGGCTCATCCCTCTCCCTCTCCTTCTCTGCCGGGTCGTCCTTCGCGTACTTCTGCCTACCCTCAGTCGCGTTTGCTCTCGAACCGTCGTGACCCTCCCATACCACCGACGCCACTGAGCCGAGCGACGCCAGGAGTCGCTGCAGCCTGCCACAGCCAGCAGGGAACCCCACCCATCCACCCTTCGCCAGCAAAAATACTCCGACGTGCCGGGACTTACGACCAACCCCCGGACACGTTAAATAAATTTTGCGGACATGATCCTTTTTACAAATCTTGTATTTGCATAATTGATATAATAACTCGATACCGCTGCTGTCGCGAAAATAAAAAATATGTCGCGTTCCTCCTTCGTTTCCTCGCCGCTTTAGCATCCGCCTGCCCAACGGAGGAAACAATTCGTCGTGGCGCACATGGCAAAATGACGTATGAATAGAATAGAAGAAAGGGGGGTGGGGGTCGGGGGGAAAGAAACCCAGCGGGACGCCAGAACCCGCCTCCATCGACGAAGGTGCGCACGTCCATTTCCTGTCACCAGTCGTTAAATTCGTTGAAATATATCGCCCCGGTAGATGTGACATTTTTATGATATCCGACAAACTTCGGGTCCGAAATGGTGACGAATATTTTTGGTACTTTTAGGTATATAACGCCGTGACACCGAGCGACAAAGTGATTTTGATCGTGGCCGTTCGTGCGACTTTCGCTCGACGCTGTCTAATGACTAGTCGCCGGGAGTCGCCAAGGGACAAGGACAGGGACGTGGCAGGTAATCGATACCAAACGAACACCAGATTCGATAGCCCTTCAATATCTTCGGCCATCATCGAAAACCAGCGGTATTAATAACGAAACGTCCGAACAGTTACGAGAAAATAGCCCTTTCATCCTCCGCAGACTAGACAAATCGTGACACGGATGCGACGTATTTCTGAGCGATTGCAGCCGGTGATTCGAAGCTTCTCGAATGGACCATGAGCTGCGATGGAACAATTCCAGCCGTCACGTGCAGTGCATGATTAAAACAGCTAAAGGTTGCATGACGCTACAAACGGAAATACCAGTAGTTAAGTCCCAGACTTAATTGATATCAGCATCAGGAAAGCAGTCCAGTTTAGACGCGTTAATCGAACATTTCAGTCGGGCAAATCGTCTCTCCGATAACCAGGGAGACGGGGGGGTGGGAGAAAGAGAAGCCAAATCTAACGCGAGATTTGCTGTGCAGGTGGTAATGATGATGGTTTAGCGCTGATACCGGCCATAGTGATAGCGCTGGGCCGACGGTCGTCGCCGAGTGTGTGCACCCGTTAACTAGATGCCATCTAGAGACTATAATCTAGTGTCGTTCTCGCGAGGACAGAAGCTCGCGTCGAAGGATCTCATTTGCAAATCTAGTGTGACAATAGTCGTGCGGTCGCGGAGCTGCTGTTAGCTGTTGGCTGTTAGCATGCTGGTTCACAGCCTGCCAAGTGTACTGCCGACTGAAACTACCGCTGCTTTCAGGTCGTCTCCTCTCGCTCGCTGTCTCTGTGTCTCCTGTAGATAATACCGGCGCACCTTCGGTTCGTAATTAATGCAAACGCCAGATACCACGCCGAGTCGCTAACGAGGGTGGGCTATAAAGTTATTAGATATAATACCGGAAGTAGTCGCGGAATGGCGCATACCACCTTTGACGTCTTTGTCCAGGGTTCAGCCGTAGTCATGCCATTGTTGCTTCGACATCAGAATCCGGTCGGTACGCCATTGCCGCGAAAATTACGCTTCGGAGTACGTTTGTTTTGTTTGTTTCGTTCTTTTCTCCTCTCCGTAATGCAGCACGACGGTGCGCAACCGTAGATTTACTTTCGCTCGGTAGGTCGCATACCTACCGCGACGTATGTAACATTTATAGTGGAGAACTCGCGTTGGATACGTATGTGGAAAATATAGTACTTACTCGTACGGAGCTACTGCATGTACATGCACAGAGTGTACATACCGGGTGGGCGAAAATGCGTACGCCTACTTTCCGGGTGATCCTCGGTGCGCGGGCACGTGCCCGATGGAGCACGGCGAAGCCCCCTTCGCCCCCTCGGACTCGCAATCCCCGAGCGGATCTGTCATTTGTATGAATAGCGAGTTGGCGGAATATCATGAATGATAGTCGATCGTTCGAGCGTAAAGGCACAGAGCCATGGAGCTGTCGAAATCCACCGGCTTTTCTTCCCTCCTAGTTTTCACCTCGTGCATCTTTCGCCGCCTCACGTTCCCTCCTCGCTCTCACACTTCCGGCGGACCGGACGGTGGATGGGACGTGAGAGAGGACCGATGCCTCGATGCTCCTCCAGCTCAACTACCAACGACCGTGCACCCTCTCGCTTTTTCTCTCCTAGCGAAAACTTATTCATGCCACACGTCGCTTCGTATTCTCTCACTTCCTCGCGCCAACTCCCCTCCCGACGAAACGAGAACCAGATTGATAGGACGCTATCAAAAATCGTTTCGCGTTCCGTGTATACACCGTACGTGTATTTACATAGACAGTCGCTGCCGCTGCGATGGGAGAGTATAAAAATATATATTATATAACAACATACCTACTTCACAGCGCTGGCAACAGTCTCAGCTTTATTTCCCTCTTTCCCCTTTATCTTATTTATTTCTATCACGTACACGAACGCACGCAAACTCGCTCTCTCTGTCTCACACACACAGACTCTCATCTCCGTCTTTCCTGCCTCGTTTTCAGTTTAAACCCGCGTTTTCTCTTGGCACGAGACTTTTTTACGATTTCCCCAACGATTACGCCTGCCCCCCTTCTGCCACTTCTTCTCGCGCTCTCTCGTGGTGGTTTACCCGCTCCTTCAACGCTAACAATTTCTTCATAACCATACGCCGTTGTTTCTTGTACACATTCCACATGCCTGTGAGCTATCCTTACTCACACGTGTTGCCACTCGCTGCACCGAAAGAAAACAGCAGGGTCAACAGATTTTCATTTCGCGTTACTCTTCCGCATTTCGCCTGTTGGCAGATACAGTGGAACCTCGATTATCCGAACCAATTGGGACCGGATAACGAAAATTCGGATAACAGGACAGTCAAACTGTGTTAAGCGACACAGCTTGATACATATCTACTTATTTATTTATTTTATTTACGGGACGAGCCCTTTTACAATTTTATAATATTGTACAGTTCAGATAAAGTTTCAAATGTTGTTAAATTCTGAATGTGTTCATTTTAAATGCGAAAGCTTTTTGATGTGTAATAAATTTGCGGTGTACGGTTTGTAATGTGTTGAAAAATCGTTTGTTACAAATTCGTCGTGTAAGCTTGAACGCCGTGTGCCATTTCGTGACGTGTGAGATTCAGTTGTGTTACGGTGAACCTGTGTACGTTTGAACGGTGTACGTTTGAAGGCGCCTCTACCCACATATTTTAAATAACTTCAAACCTTCATCACGAAATCCACAGTTTTCGTTTGGCGCAAGAGAGTTGTACGTCTTATTGCAGCAAAATTTTTTTAATGTCGCAGATCGTTAACTTACAAATTACGAGATTAACGAAAATAAATTTTGAATACGTGCGCGTTTGCTCGGCTGAGAAACTCATAAATACTGTGCATACGACGGGCGTGCATTTACAGCACCGCTGTGTGAGTCATGCGAGCTCGAGCGTTCTTGAATTGGCTTATTGTTTATAGAGTGCAACAATGTATTGTCGCGCAACAATGTAAGAATACGAGAATTTTGCGCAATTGTTCGGATAATAGAAACTTTATCCGAACCAGCGGCAGTTCGGATAAGAGAGGGTTCGAATAATGGGTGTTCGGATAATCGAGTTTCTACTGTAGTATCGTATTATGAGCGGGAACTGGCGATTTTCTAAATCAGCCAGGAAAATCTGTCTCTCGGATTAATATTTGATAGTTCTTTCGGCTCTTAAGTGATGGAATACCGAGGGATAATTTCTCTCTAATTACAGAGTTGCGACAACGGCGGTGTGCTATGGAGCTAGGGGAGACCGGGGCAAAATGGCACAGCGGAGCAAAACGGGACTGTGAGAGCAAAACTCAATTTTCCAATCATTTTTCGATGCCCAATTTTGTCCTACCGACACATCCAGATTTTTAAACCCGTTTTGCCCTACATACTACCATCGCCACCATTTCAAAGTTATTGGAGAATTGCGTTTCATCTCATTATCCCGTTTTGCCCCGGTGTGCAATTTTGCCCCGCTCTCCCCTACCTCAGCGTTGTGTGTAGTCTCTGCACGAACGCGGGAGAGAAATTTCACCTGTCGACACAGTAGGGCAGACCGGGGTCAAAGGTAACACGGGTCAATTGTAACAAGCGGCTGCGCAATGTGGCAAACGGCAGCGCAAAGTGAGCAACATTACAAAGATCACCGTATGAGGTGATGTTTATAATGTTGCTCACTTCATGTCCGATACGTCCGATCATGCACAGCGTTGCGCAGCCGCTCGTTACATTTGACCCGTGTTACTTTTGTCCCCGGTCTCTCCAACCGAGTCCACTCCCATGTCCTCCAATCGGACGTCAGCACGGTATAATCCGTATTCCGATAAGTACGTTGCGACAAACCACATTTTGCGCGTATCGTCTTACTCATCCTACATCCCTGTAACCGCTGCACTCGGGGTGGCTCTCTGCCGCTGCACCGCCGCTGGCTGCATAGCTTCCGGAGGACCTGCTAGAGCTGACCGCAGAACGACCACGCCCGTTCTAACGAAAACAAGCTTTACCGTGCGTCGTTCCAGTTTCCTCAAGCTTTAGTCCCTCTAGCTCGTATTTGCGCGTTTGCAAACGCTATTCTGTAACAGTCATCCAAGCTACCAGTTTTACCGGCGAGTTATCGTGAATCGTGTAGCCTACGGCGTAACCTCGTCTCGCTGCTGGTATCGATGGCTAACTGAATATCCGATGACGTCGATCCCACAAGGACTTCCGATTTTGCATGATCTGCGCTGTTACACACTGTGTTCCTGTAGTACATAATCATAATCATGAATGTCAAACAATACTGAGGCCCTGCTGAGGGATTCCGTCCTACCGTGTTGTCAATCGAAGATATTAAACCCGGAATCCCTGGTAACGCTCCGAATATTCTACCAGGAAAATCTATACGTGTAAGGGTAGAAATATTACGCGGAATTGAATAAATAAATGTGAAGACAATAAATTGGCGGTATGTGTGTATGGGTTTATTTTTCCGAAGTTACAAAGTATGTCTCCAGTCCGCAAACGTTCGGATCGAACGACTTCCTTTCTCTTGTCATTCTAGCGTTAATGCACGCGTTATAATCAGAGCTGGGCAAATACCCTAAGTACTTGAAGTACATTTTGAAGTATCAAGTACTTGAAGTACTGAGTGTTGGGTAGTTCTTAAGTACTGATGTATTCAGTGCTGGCAGAACTGAATTGCTGAAGTTCTGAGTACCGAGCACTGACTCTGTATTTGATACTTTAATACGTACTTCAAGTACTTAGTGTTTTTGCCCAGCTCTGGCTATAACATATCGCTCTGGCGAGCTATAAATAGTCCTCACATGAGCGACGTTCGGCGGTAATACTGTTGGATTTATTTTCGTCGACGTTACATCTGGCACTTCACGTATCCTGTTACCCCCAATTGTGTAACACACACTGTGTTCCGGTAGTAGGGTAGGGAGGGGCAAAATGGGGCAATGGGGCAAAACGGGGTTTTGGACAAAACGTCATTTTCCAATAATTTTTGGATGTCCGAATTCGCCCTATCGGATACATCAGGCTTTTCTGCCCAGTTTTGCCACCTTGTCCGATCCAAAAACAAAAACCCCGTTTTGCCCCGTTGCCCCATTTTGCCCCGCTCTCCCCTACATAATCATCATCATGAATGTCAAATAATCCTGAGCCCCTGCTGAGGGATTCCGTCCTACCGTGTTGTCAATCGAAGATATTAAACCCGGAATCCTTGGTAACGCTCTGAATATTCTACCAGAAAAATCTATACGTGTAAGGGTAGAAATATTATGCGGAATTAAATAAATAAAAGTGAAGACAATAAATTGGTGAACGGCATATATGGGTTTATTTTTCCTTGTTTACAAAGTACACCGCAAAAGAAAATTATTTGACGGATACCGTTTATTTGGTTTAAGTAAAATGTTTATTTGATTTAAATAAATATTTATTTTAATCATATAGGTATTTTACTTAAACCAAATAAAAAGTGGCCGTCAAATAAATTTTGTTTCTGGGTGTATGTCTCAAGTCCGCAGACGCTCGGCTCGAACTACTCCCTTTCTCTTATCATTCTAGGGTTAACGCACCCGTTTTAACATATCGTTCCGGCGAACGATAAATAGTCCTCACACGATCGACTTTCGGCGGTAATACTGTTGGTTTTATTTTCGTTCACGTTAAATCTGGCACTTCACGTATCCCGAAACCACCAATTGTGGATTGAAAAAAACCGATGCTGCAGTAGTTTTTTTGAGCTGCAGCCTATATCCGAATGAGTGCTGTCTATACATACATTTCCGGCGATGATATTCCCAGAAATAGCCTGAGAAGTGACGGATGGACATATATCGGCGGAGAGGGTATACACGATACAGGCATTTGCGGCTCACGTTCGGATAATTCCGAATGATGTTGGCACGGGGGAATCTCGTCATCGTCGTCCGGTCGTCAACGTTATGGGTATTCGATCGTCGAAAGCTGGAAACGACCGCAACCACGTGGAGCTAATTTATCTTTCTCTCGGTGCGCTGTGTTGGACGTCATCGGCACTCGTACCTGCGCCAAAATCAACTACAGCACGATGCACTAGCGTGGATGTACCGTGGACTTGGCTGTGTGCGCGAACCCATGGCACACTGTGTTTACCGCGGGATGCAGCCTGTACCGACGACGCCACAGCGTAAGTGTATTACTCCCGAAAGTCAATAACCACCTGAAAGTCAATATCGAAGGCCTTCCGGGTGGAGGGTCACCGGGGGGAAGGGAACGCGAGACGTTGG
Organism: Ichneumoninae sp. A BG-2022a; assembly: GCA_030522665.1. NCBI lineage: Eukaryota > Metazoa > Arthropoda > Insecta > Hymenoptera > Ichneumonidae > Ichneumoninae sp. A BG-2022a. The sequence goes on from JAPYZC010002319.1 coordinate 20,790, forward strand.
TGGTTCTGGTGCTGCTCTCCGCACCGCAAGCTTTTGCTACAGAGCCATCGATACCGATATCGATATCTAACGTAGATGCGGCGAGCCGTGTATTATAAAGGCAATATATCGGAGAAACATTATACACGATGCCCAATAGGGACTACAGAACCTGTACAAGGTACGCCTCCCTCTCTGTCTCGCCGCACAAACTTGGATACAGTGAGGGTCTGTATAAATACGTATCGATATATGGACACCGCGCAGAGAAACTCGGATATGATATATCGAGGGACATTAGGATCGCACCAACCATTTTCCGCATATTGCGGACAATGGCGCGCAAAACATATCGGCCGGAATATGGAACGACAATGCACCATGACAATTTCCGATAGCGATTCTTTAATGTGCGACTGTTCATGTAAAATTGTTCAAATTGCAGCGGTATTGTAGAATCCACCGCTTCGTCCTCCAGGGTAGAAATTCTATAGCTTTGCGCGGTGCTCCGACAAGCTGACGCGGCCTAGTCAAGGGCTCGTCACCAGAGCAATGAAGTATACTTGAATTAAAAATAAAAGAAAAATGAAACAGTAAAAATATAAAAATAACTGCCGAGTGCTGTTGACGTCGGTGCATTGATGCTGTTCGTGAGTCGCTACAAATGGGGAGTCGAAACGGTGAGCGAACCACTCGGTGAATCAACATGCGTAAATATTGGGGCATTGGATGCACTCATAATAGTCTCCCTCGCGTTTTGTGAATCTTGCCTCGATATTTACACTTTGTGCAGAGGGAAACGCACCTGATTACGTTTGCGACAACATCAAAGCGGTAGATATTGCAGTACCAACGGTAAATATGAAATGTTTGTATTTCATACACAGAATGACAGAGAGTCAGTGAAGGAGGAGAAGAAAAGAAATTGAAATGTATAGAATTATCCACTATGCAACGTGTGCATCGTATTGATTATGTGCATGTTTATTAATTAATTGCAAATGATGTATTGGCAATTTCGATCGATTTTTCCGAACATGTTTTGCTCGCAATGTGACGACTATAGATTATTGTCTCGCGCGTATGTCGAGAATTGTAACGATCGTGAAGATCGAAGTATGCGTTGGGCTGACGAGGTTGAAGTCAGCCCGATAGTCGTACGTGGGCTGTGATTCTGCTCGCGTTGCTCGGTAGGTGCCGGATGTCGCTTAATCAGACGGAGGACGCGCGATTAATTAAAATATGAATAGGAAACATAGAATGACAGAAAGTCAGTGAAGGAGGAAAAGAGAAGAAATTGGAATGTATAGAATTATCCACTATGCAACGTATGCGTCATACATGCATGTTTATTAATTAATTGCAAATTACGTATTGGCAATTTCGATCGATTTTTCCGAACATGTTTTGCTCACAATGCGACGACTATAGATTATACTCTCGCGCGTAAGTCGGGAATTGTAACGATCGTGAAGATCGAAGTACGCGTTGGGCTGACGAGGTGTAAGTCAGCCCGATAGTCGTACGAGGGCTGTGATTCTGCTCGCGTTGCTCGGTAGGTGCCGGATGTCGCTTAATCAGACGGAGGAAGCGCGATTAATTAAAATATGAATAGGAAAAAAAGGCCAGGAGGCGAGCGGTAGCGAGAGGGAGAGACAGGGAGGCGAGCCAAGTGGAAGAGTGAGGTAACGGATGTTGCCGTACAAGGAATAAATAAAAGATTCTCATTTAAGCGAGCGGTGCGCGCATTGAGTCAGGTCGGTGTCACGTCGAGGAAGATACGAAGAAAGAGCGTTACACACAAGGGTGACGATACACGGGTGTGCCGCGCTCATTCTCCGTTCACTTCGGGCTCTTCTTCGGGATGAGCGATTTTTTTTTTCCCCCCAACAATGGAGCCGCGGTACCGAATAGAATCGCGCGACTAACGACGATCCACGGCAGCGACGACCGATGTTTTACCCGCTCCTCGGCTGAAACAGCGCATCGCCCTATATCGGTGCGAGGACAACGTTGGCGGGGCACACATCGTCGAACTGAGATTTCACCGAGTCTCCTCGCATGTGCGTCTCATATAAACCCGTGCATTTCTACTTACCAAGTGAGCATTCATAATTTTTTTATACCGCGAGAGTTCTGTTGCTGCGATTTGTGTTGCACGGTGCACCCTTGCTGAATATGCGCCACCCACCCCCTGCCCACCCAACCCCACCCGCGGTACTGGTAAAGGGCACCCACACTCGCGGGCTTACACGTGCAAGCGCAGAGCCGCAATGAGAACCGGAGAGAGAGACTGAACGGCGAGAGTTGGGATGCGGGGAGCTTCGTCTCGTGGATGGGGTAGCGCGCTCGGAATTCGTGATAACGGCCGGTTATACCGCGTGCAGTCGCCTCGAATAATCCCAGACCCGCAGACCAAACCTTCCCCTTTTATACCCACTCTCTTCTCTCGCGGTGCTCCCTTCCTCCTCCCGTAGCCGTGGCTCGACCGCGCGTTCATCCGCTCCCTTGTCCCTCGCCTCTTCGCCTCAAACTCCGCCGCGCTCTCCCTGTACCCTGCTGTTGCTCCCGAACGAACGTAACAGCTCCCAACAACACGCGGCAACAGCTCGGCAGCGACCTCGTCCTCTGTTGCTCTCTCGATTAATCTCTATTCGCCGTTTGCTCTCTTTCCGTCGCTTCATCCACACACACACACACCTACACACACGCGCGCTATATTCAGTCATCTCTGTCTCGCGGATATGAATCGGCTTCTTCCTCTCTCGGCGATTTCCCATCTTCATCCCGCTCACCGTCGGGCTTGCATCATTCTGCTCCGCATCACGAGCAGTTCGCATTCTCCCCTTCTGACTCTCATCCCCGTGAGCTCCCGTCTCTTGCGGTCTCACCAGGCCGCGAATACCCGGGCTTAGCCTTGTGGCTTCGAGTTCGAGAGCTCGATCGCTCTCACTCTCTCTCCTCCGTCCCTCATCGATTCAACACAGCCAACAAAGCTGCTTCTACCGTTGCAGCCTCCACCGAACCTATCCGATTCTACCTGATATTCCACGGCCTCGTCACCTTCCTCCGCGATATGGCTCTTCCGTACGGCGCGGGTGCGATAATCCACAGTTTGAACCAACGTATTCGCCAAATTTAATGCCGCTCCCTCGAAACCCGCGGTCCGATCGAAAGCTCCGTCGAGTTACCACCGTTGCAATCCCGACAACTCGACTCGCGCTCGAGCCCTTCCCGCAGACTCGCATCTCAAATGATTATACGATGATTCAGACGGGGGGCTGGAAGGCTACCCGCTTGCACGCTCGAATAGACACGCAAACGAGAAAATTACAGGATAGTCCAGCTGGGATTCGGAGGTGCGTAGAAATACGTACGGCTCTCCGGCCGCGAAGCTATTAAACTGCAAGTGCTAGGCGGCAGTTCGGCCAGGTATAGCGATGCCTACGATAGATGTAGGTATAGACAACGTGCCGAGTGCGGTGAGTGCTTATTGATCGAAATAGTAAACGCTCCATACAAGTAGACCGATGGGGGGGAGAGAGGACCCTCATAGCGCTTGTTTCACCACAATATCGAACAGTGTGCTTCACGTTCACACCGGACCTACCGTCCGTGCGTATCTCCTTCATGGCTGTATCCACTGTAGTGCCCCGCTGTGTATATGCACTATTAAGCTATACCCTTTATATGTACATACACACATATATATATATCTTCTGCACGGTGTCCCGTGACGGTATAACTATGCATGCTACTGTATCCATACCAAGCGTTTCCTTCTTCCCTTACCCACACCCTTATTCCCGTCGATTCGCTACTTGCTCGTTCGTTCGCTCGCTCGCTCGCGTTAACAGCGGCATCGGATCTAAATACATTTACATAATTAGCGCATCCGGCTATGCACGTACACGATGCTCGCTCTCCGGGCTCCGCTCCGTCCTGTCCGTCGCCTGTGTACGTATATATTGCAGCAGTTACGCGTCTGCAGCTGCGTCTACGAACACCCGCCGGACGTGTAAAACTCAACGCCGCACTTCTTCTCTTTCCGTCTCAGCGGCACGCCGCTCGATCCTTCTCCTTCGGCGGGCCCTCCGCTCCGCAACGCGCACTCCCGAAGACGTCCGGTACCGCATACGAATATCCGGTCGACGACGACCGGCTACGCGATACCGCCGCTCTCGACCTTTGCAAAAACCGCGACGTGACGCGCCATCCAACATTCCGGAAGCTCACTCGAGCTGCGATGCCACTCGCAGTTTACCGAGCCATTTCTACGCGTTATTTCCCACACATTTGACACGGGCGCGTAACTTCTCACGCATACGGAATTGCCAGGGAAAACATTTTGTCTCGGCGGTTCTATGAGAGCCTCTGCGAGACGGGCGGACAGAGTGACATAGAAAATTAAGGATTTTCGTTTATTCGGTACGGTCAGATTGAAAAAAAAACGATCAATGACTCGGGAAATTCGCTTGCGGGCTGCCAAAGAAAAGAATTTTTATTTCAATTCCAATTTCGATTCTTACAGTTCTATACGGGATTTAAACGATAACATGTCATTTTGACAGTCTTGCCGTCGTTGGTTCAATATCATAATAAGCATTGAAATATTTAATAAACATTGAAAATTGAATTGAAATTTAAAATAATGTTTCTTTGGCAGCCCGCAAGCGAATTTTCTTTTTCCAGTGCAATCATACACGATTGAATTAACTTTACTTATTATACGCTAATGAATGGAAAATAGGAGCGACCGGGGACAAAGTAACATGGGTCAATTGTAACAAGCGGCCACACAACGCTGCGCATGGCTAAAACGGCTTAGACGGCAAATAATTTATTTAAACATTTTTATTTAAATTTCAGTTTTTTTGTGCTAATGCACCCCCGTTCTACTTCTTAATAGCGGTCGGCGAAGGATTTCGTTGATGCAGGATGATGTTACAAATAACCCCACTACCCGTTACAATTGACCCCACCGCGGCCCAAATTCTTACAGAATTACGACTGTGTTTAAAGGGGCGGTGATCGCAATTCCGTGCATATTTCTGCTTGAAATTTTTTAACTAAATACCTAAGACCAGGTTAATCGTACGCCATTGGATGCCGAAGCATTAGACTCTCGGGTTTGTTGGTTAAAAAATTAAAAAGGATTTTTGTTACTTTTCTCCCCGGTCTTCCCTATAATGAGATGTCGACGCGATATGAATGGTCTCGAACACGGTAGTTTTCAATTTTCTCCCTCTACAATAAGCTTTAGAATAATGTGTCAGAGAGGAGGACGAGAGGGAAAGACGTTGAATATTTCCGAGAAGATAAAGTCGTGGGTAGTCCGCGGTGGATGGGAGTCGTGTATGATGAGCCCTATCCCTTAAGACCCATGTCCGACAACGAAGCAGCAGCTTCAACTCTCTCGTCGTGAGCGCACGCTGTTCCGTCCTATCGTCTCTCCTCCCGGTACACCGCTTCGGGGTATACCCGATTCTGTACACTACAACGGTATTACCACTGTAGCACTACCATCGCTAACTTCCGTTCTCATCGACGTACCTGCCATCGCCCTGGCTCGGATATACTGGAATACATATTCCCGTTATACTCTACGGTTATCGCCCGATGATGCCTCAGGATGTATGTCGGAGACTCCTATCGCGCTTCTTGTTTTCCGCCATATTTCTGTACCCCGTTGCTCCCTGGTCGTTGCAACCGGTCCGTACACCCTCCACTCGTTCCATCTCTCCTCCTTGTGTAATTCCCAGATGCCTATCAACATCATTCTTGTCCCCGTTTCCGCTCTTGTCATCCTCAGTCGCCGTCCGTACAATTTTCTCCCATCATTTCCTGAGCCTTACACTTCCCTGAAAATAACATTCTATGCGCTCTTGAAAATTTCAGTGATTTTCTTCTATCACCACAGATGCGCAAGGATCTGGTATCGGCATTTTTTTTTTCGGCCGACTATCTCGCTTTGACAGCCTGGCGCAGACCATTATTTTTATCAGCTTTCTCTCACCTTCCCTATTGCCAACTCATTTCCAGCTTTCAGCTGATTTATCTCTCGCGTCCGCGCTGCACCATCAGCACTCTCTCGTAGCGCGTATTTTTTCATCAACACACGCAATTTCACTCCGCCCCCCCCCCCACCCTTCGTCGACTCTTTCCTTTCCGCTTCGAACCCAAATACGCCATTCGGCCGACAATCAATTTTACACGGTATTTGTTTAA
>JAPYZC010002320.1:0-15313 GCA_030522665.1 Ichneumoninae sp. A BG-2022a
TAAATTGTTTATTGGGGCACTCTTGGAAGCAATGATTGTCTCGGGGTTATAAATAGACTTTAACTGCAACTGGGATCTTTATCTTGTCTCTGGAAAGTACTAGTAGTAAAAGACATTTATTGACCTCCCTTACAATGCGAGTTCTATTTTTTTTTTTTTTTTGTATATTCTATGCCTTAAGATGGTCCAATAGGTCATTGGCCGAAGTCCTTCAACCTTGTTCCTACAAATTATAATATATTAAATAAGAGCATTCGATCTTCCCATCGCGTTAACCTTTTATGGATATTTCAGAACCGTGTTTTCAAATGCTCTGTGCAGCGAATTCGCAACCATAAATTGTTTATTGGGGCACTCTTGGAAGCAATGATTGTCTCGGGGTTATAAGTAGTAGTAAAAGACATTTATTGACCTCCCTTACGATGCGAGTTCTATTTTTTTATACGTTACTATGCCTTCACTGAGAAAAAGAAATGTTTGAATTAAATGTTTGAAATGGTTGAATTAAGCAAATGCGCGGTAACATACGAAAATTTATTTTGTTTGTATAACAAAAATATTTGTTTCAGTCGACAAATTTTGAATAAATTGAAGCAAATAGTCGTTCCAGAAAACAATGTTTTATTTGTACCAATCAAATAACGGCTGTGAACGTATGTCACCGCGACTGTTGGTTAACCCAACCAATTTTTTTCTCATCGTTAGGGTGGGTCATTGGCCGAAGTCCTTCAAACTTGTTCCTACAAATTATAACATATTAAATAAGAGCGTTCAACCTTCCTATAGTGTTAACCCTTTATGGGTCTCTGAGAACTGAGTTTTCAAATGCTCTCTACCGCGAATTCCCAACCACAAATTGTTTATTGGTCACTCTTGGGAGCAACGATTGTCTCGGGGTTATAAATAGACTTTAACTGCAAGTGGGATTTTTATGCGGTTTCTAGAAAGTAGTAGTAGTAGTAAAAAACAGTTATTGACCTCCCATATAATGCGAGTCCTATTTTTTAAATACATTACAATGCCTTACGGTGGCCAAAAGATTTCTACAAATTATAGCGTATTAAATAAAAGCGTTCAACCTTCCTATGGCGTTAACCCTTTATGGATCTCTGAGAACTGGATTTTCAAATGGTCTCTACCGCTAACTCCCAACCACAAATTGTTTATTGGTCACTCTTGGGAGCAAAGATTTTCTCGGAGTTATAAATAGACTTTAACTGCGAGTGGGATTTTTATCCGGTTTATAAAAAGTAGTCGTAGTAATAGTACATTACGATACTAGTGCGATAAAACTTTTGCTGACGAGTGTGAGTTTGGAGCACGAACCGAAGGCGAGTGCCGCAATCACACGAGTTCAAAAAAAGATTTTCGCTCGAGTATCGTACCTGATTTTTGTGCAAAACTGAAACTGAGTGTAATGTCATTTTAACGTTACAATGTAATCAGTGTAATGTCGCACCGAGTGTAAAGTATTATTTTGACGTTACAGTGCCTCAGGGTGCCTTAAGGCCAATCGGCCATTGACCGAAGTCCTTCAGCCTTGTTTCTAGAAATTATAGCATATTAAACAAAAAATGTTAAAATTAATAAAACTAATATATAAAATTATCGTATACGATTCATATGTACAATTCTATGTGAATTGTATGTGAATTGTTATATTCATCATGTATGAATCATATACGAATTTGGTCCATGCCAACATCTGGCAAAAATTTCTTTCTCTCACTGCTCCAAAGTCAAAACCAAAAATTGATCTTATAACTTCGCTTCATACTCTATTTATTTATTTCTTCAAACCGTTCGGTGCGAAAGAATTCGCTTTAGCGCACGAGGCTCCTATTTTCCGCATACAATCCACTAGCTCCGAAAAAACCCTCTCACGCAAAAAGAATTTATTTTTTATTTTTTTAACCCACCGGAAGCGATATCGTGGGCGGTGCAATTCGTGTAATAAAGTGCGATAAAGCGGGCGTATAAAGTTCGCTTTATCGCACTTATATCACAAAGTACTATTTTAACATTACAATGCTTTAGGGTGGCGTGGGTGCTTTAGGGCCAATCGGCCATCGACCGAAGTCCTTAAGCCTTGTTTCTAGAAATTATATCATATTAAACCAAAAAAATTTTTACAGTAATAAAATTAATATAAAAAATAATCGTATACAATTCATATATACAATTCTATCTGAATTATATACGAATTGTAATATCGTCATGTATGAATTATATACAAATTTAGTCCATGCCAACATCTGGCAAAAATTTCTTTCTCTCACTGCTCCAAAGTCAAAACCAAAAATTGATCTTCTAACTTCGCTTCACTCTCTATTTATTTATTTCTTTAAACCGTTCAGTGCGAAAGAATTCGCTTTAGCGCACGAGGCTCCTATTTTCCGCGTACGATCCACTAGCTCCGAAAAGACCCTCTCACGCAAAAAGAATTTATTTTTTATTTTTTTAACCCACCGGAAGCGATATCGTGGGCGGTGCAATTCGTGTAATATAAAATAACGATTGTGAACGTTCGGCGCGCATGCCGCTCCGCCACATTTACATTTAATCTATCCGGGACAATTTATAGATCGATGCATGCTGATACATCGTATTCGTTCGTGAATAGAGTCCCTTGTCGAGAGACGGGGCCCTCGCGATGAATTCGCTGTAATTGCGCGTGTTGCGTCGCCCGTTCCATCGAAGGTCTGTCGATTCGCTGTACACTCGCGATACACGTTTCTGCTCTCGATGTACGTCGGCTCTCTTCACCGCGCACCCCAGAAACATCCGCACGCAAAGTATACGCAAAATCGACGGCTGAGAATCAAAAGGGCGTAACCCGCACACTTTACCATCTAAGTTGCGCCCTTTTGATTCTCGGAAAATCGTGTGGCCGAGACATTTACCTAAATGACTCCGCAGCCTGTACAAGAGCTTACAATATATATCGTACCTTGTACACCGGCCGCACTGGCCGAGATTGATTTTTTTCAGCCTCTCTCGTCGATCAAACAAAATATACAAAAAAAAATTAGGTATACGCTGTTTTTTTACTTCGGTCGCGTCGCAGACCGGCTATAGACGCGCTACAGAGCAGTCGCTTCATTTTAATTTCACGAAACATTTTTTTACGATCAAATGTTGTAAAATCAATAGGAAAGATCGGGTTATTTCGTGGTTGATTTGAAATTAGGGGAGAGCGGGGCAAAATGGGGCACCGGGGCAAAACGGGGCAGGGAGCAAAACGCAAGTTTCCAATCATTTTTGGGTGTCCGATTTTGCCCTGCTGGGACACCGGGATTGTCTGTCCTGTTTTGCCCCATTTTCCCATCGAAAAATTATTGGAATATAGCGTTTTCCCGTGCTGCCCCGTTTTGGCCCCAGTGCCCCATTTTACCCCGCTCTCCCCTACATGGGGAAAAGATTAATCGAGGGACGTAAAAAAGTTGAAACGAGAATCGAAGTATTTTTGAATTTTTTTTTTCGATGGGCTTCTCGAATAATTGTGGCGAATCCGCACGGAAAGTATACGCAAATCGACTGTTGGAATCAAAAGGGCGTAACGAGAATACTTTATCATCCACATTACGCCCTTTTGATTCTCGGAAAATCGCGGTGCCGAGACATTTACCTAAATGGCTCTCCGCAGCCTATGCAAGAGCTTATATATGAATATATAGGTTGATTTTTTTCTTAATAATTAATTAAAATATACAAAAATAAAGTAAACGCTGTTTTTACTTCGGTCACCGCGCTATAGAGCGGTAGCTTTATTTCATTTTATAATTTTTCTATTTTCCTTTTTTTTTTCTGGTCTTCACATTTGCCTAAATGGCCCTCCACAGCCTATATAAGAGCTTATATATGAATATATAGATTGATTTTTTTCAGGCTCTCTCGTCGATCAAACAAAATATACAAAAATAAGGTAAACGCTGTTTTTACTTTGGTCGCCGCCCTGTAGAGCAGTCGCTTTATTTCATTTTGTAATTTGCCTTTTTTCCTCTTTTTTTTTTTGTTCGGCACATTTGCCTATAACACGCCAAGGAATATACATAATTTTATGTAAATACAATCTTGGAGCGCGATATATGTGGAAGCGTGCAAGCCATCACGGCACCCTATTTCGCCGTCGCCGTTGCGCCGATAAACGTACGAAAGTGTACTTGACGAGGCCGCGAACGCGTCAATACGTATAGATATACACGTATAGATATATGTATAGCGTGAGCGCCATCGCAAGGGCGTATTTACCGTGAGAAAAGTTTGAATATACGCCCTTATAATTTTTGATGGACGAGAAGTGTGCGTGATACACACATGCGCTGTGCGCATGCGCGAACGCTAACACACTGTGCGCAAATCGCGCAAAGTACAGAGTACCTCTCGGTCTTTCGGTACACACTCGTTGGATAACTCACAGCAACCGCACGACAGGTGTGTGAACCCGTTCCTCGCGTTATTCTCCTGCCTCGCGCCTTTTCTTCCAGCGTTTCTGCATTATTTCGCTCACCTTGCGCCAGAACCGCGACTCAATAGACGCGAAAAAAACACCTGAAAGCTTTGTTTCTTTCTATTGTTTTTCGAGAAAAAAAAGAAACGACCTCGAAATTGTCGGAAAAGTTTTTAGTTGAAATGTTTTAAGAAACTGAAAACTTAAAACTTAAAATTTCATATTCGGCAAAAAAATAAATTAAAATTGCTTGCGCGAGAAAAAAAAATTCGTAGATGACATTTTTCAGCGTTTCTACATTAATTCGAACCCCTCGCACCAGACTGCGAGTCAATAGTCGTAAAAAACCGCCATAAAGTTTTTTTCGTAACACGAAATGAGCTCAAAATTGTCTGAAAAGTTTAAAGTTAAAAAATAAAAAAAGAAAATTTCGCATTCAGCAAACAAATTTGCGTGGGCAGAAAAAAAATGAATATATACGATTTTTCAACTGTATCGTTCCTGCCAATGGAAATTTTTCAATCGACTTCAGAAGTATCCATCAAGTCTATTTTTGTTTCGCAATTCTTCCGCGTTAAAATTTTTCTCGTAATTCCACGAGATTGTTATGTGCATGCAAATCGTCCGTATTGCTCAGCGATGAAGTAAACGCACGGCCCTAATTGGTTTAATTGGGTTCGGCATTCATTTTTTTTTTTTTTCAATTTCCGATCAGAATCATCTACGATCAGGATGATTGCACGATGATTACATCCATCGCTGCCGTGCAAGCCTATGTACGGAATGTTCCGAGCTATTCCGTGATATGTACATTCGGCGTGAATGTTTGTTTTGCCAGCAATCTCCGACCCTCCCGAATTCTGACGCACCAGCGAAATTCCCTATGCACACTTATCATCATTAAAAAAAAAGAAAGTCTGCTTTGCCTGAAGCTCACGATGACATATGAAGTCCGATGGAGTATGATAAAACATTGGGACAAAAACTTTGAAAAAATGAAAATTTCGAAAAGAAACAAAATAAAGATTACCTTGTCTGGGACACAAAAAAAATATGAGCAATATTGCATATTAAAAAATGCATTTTTTTAATAAAAAAATTGTTTTAAAAATATTTTTTAAAAGGCTGAGCGGCTGGGACTTATAAGCTGTGACTTATAGAGAGCATTTCTCAATATTTCAGAATGAGAAATTATTTTTTCGTCTGTAAGGAACCATGAAGGATGCTTCGCATATATGAGGTATTCTAACCGATTTCGAAAAGTCAGAAACTCGACCCTCCAAAAAAGATTGTAATTTCACCATAATTCATGATTATTTACAAGGGATATTTGTAATTTTTTTCAGAATTTTTAAATCGTATTTTTTTGAGATCACGAAAAATTTAACTTTAAAAAAAAAAACCCCTGCATCTTAAAAACTATTGGTTGTGGAAAAAAACTTTATATACATAAAAGTTGTATGTTTTACCAGCAATCCTCCCGAATTCTAACGCACCAGCGAAATTCCCTATGCACACTTATAAAAAAAAATTCATTTCACCATAATTCATGATTATTTACAAGGACCATTTGTAATTTTTTTCAGAATTTTAGATCGTATTTTTTTGAGATCACGAAAAATTGAACTTTTCTTTAAAAACCCCTGCATCTTAAAAACGATTGGTTGTCCAAAAAAAACTTTATATACATAAAAGTTGTATGTTTTGCCAGCAATCTCCGATCCTCTCGAATTCTAACGCACCAGCGAAATTCCCTATGCACACTTATCAAAAAAAAAAAAAAAAAAAGTCCTTTGCCCGAAGCTCACGATGAGATATGAAGTCCGAGGGAGTATGATAAAACATTGGGACAAGCGACGACGTGTAGCGGGGTGCAATTAGTAGCCGGGCACGAAACATATCGTTGGAATTTTATTGCCCCGCCAACCCTGACGGAGGGCAAAAAAAAGGAAGGAAGGAAGGAAGTAAGAGGCAAGAAAGTGTGCGTGCGTGAGCTTGTATCTCTCGCGGTGCGGCGACGAGCACCGAGAACATCGTCGCCACACATGCGCCTCACACGGGCCGAGACACGAGACCCGAGAAACTCGAGCTAGAACGATGCTGCGTAACGAAGCGATCGAAACTAACCGAGCGCTGGATAACGTTTTAATTTCTTTTTTCTTCCTTTTTTTTCTCTTCTATTTTTGTCGTTAACCCGTGTAACTACGCGAGGTAGCTATAATGGGTGCGTGTATTCCAGCGCGGTATGTAATAACTTCTAATCACCGAAGATTAATCAGCGAAGCATGTAAACACATTATACGACTATCGTGAGCGGTGGGGTTTTTCGTTATCTCGACGCTGCTTCACTCGGCACATTCCGATTCTCGTGCGCGTACGTGTGCGTGCCACGAAATTGCCGAGTTTAGTTCGATAGCGCACACCTACTCGATCGAGTAAATTATGCGTCTGACTTACCCCGCGCCCGGCGCGGTCCTTGGACACTTCCGCGCGCCGCAACGTCCTTCGTCTCGATCTTCCGGTCTTTCTCCACTTCGAGGCTCGTCTGGATCTCGCGAGGAATCCATGGCGAATCGTCAATTGGAGACGATGAACATCCTGTAAAATCGATTAGAAAGAGCCGGTTATTTCTTATTTCTTGGGTCACTTGAAATTACATGGGGAAAAAATTAATCGAGGGATTAGAAAGTTGTGGAGGGTCGAAGAATTTTTAAAACTTTTTTTCGACAGGGTCTTGTCGAATTGTAGACTAGTGTGGATTATTTATTACTTAAAATGCAATTTGTGTGTTTTCACGAAAAAATTTTTTAAACGATAAAAGTCGTGTAAAATCAATGGGACTGGGTCAGGTTATTTCGTGGTTGACTTGAAATTACATGGGGAGAAAATTAATCGGGGAATTAGAAAGTTGAAGAGAATCGAAGGATTTTTTTATTTTTCTCTGAGACGGGCTTGTTGAATAATTGCGACCAATCATGAACCGATTTTATGCTGGACGAAAAAAATTGCGAATTGTATACTAGTGCACATTATTTATTCCTTACGATGTAATTTTTTTATTTGTTTATTTATTATTTTTTTGTTGTTTGTACGAAAACTACTTTGGGATAGCGTCGGTGTGTAGTAAAAATTATTTTTTATTCAGACCGGCAAAGTATCGGCTAATCTGTCAGATCCACGACTTATTAAAAAATTATCTTACTTTCGATCGATTTGCGACAAATTCGGTCATAGCAATTGTTTCACTCTGTCGATCATTTTGGTAAGAAATTTCGGCTGATGGCTAAACAAATTTTTCGAAAATTCGGAAATATTTTTTGGAAAACTCTTTTTGAAAACACATGTTTTCTCGAAAATCTCAAAAATCATTCTTCCTCCATCGGTATGCAAAAATAACATTGTGTCACTTCATATCTCGAAAGATCGTTTAAGATTGACGCTAATTTCTCGAGAAGATAAGATCGTCGGTACATCGACTATCGATATAGATAAAAGGCTTGGGGAATTTAAAAACAATTCAAATACCACTCCAGTTCCAAGTGCGAAAATTCTTTTTGTAGTCACAAATTTTCACGAAAATCATCCTATTCGTAACAGGAGAATTTCTTCCATCGAAATAAAAAAATATCATTATTTCATTTCGGATCTCGGACCAAGATTTGTCGATCGTGTTAGATCGATGCTAATTTCTGGAGAAGATAAGATCGTCTGTACATCGACTATCGAAACATAAAACGCTTGACGGATAAAAAAAATTTAGATACTACTCCGATTCCAAGTGCAAAAACTCCAAAACATTTTCAAAATTTTTTTTGCAAACACAAATTTTCTCAAAAATCTTGAAAATTGTTTTACCCGCAGTAGCAAAGATTCCTCCATCGAAATGCAAAAATATCGTTATTTCATTTCGTATCTCGGACCGCGATTTGCCGATCGTGTAAGATTCATGCTAATTTCTCGAAAAGATAAGATCGTCGGTAAATCGATTCTCGATATACATAAAACGCGCAAGGGATAAAAAAATGGTAGATACCACTCCTATTTTAAGTGCTCACCAATTAATCACAGACAGACGATTCCTCATCGGGATCTTCCCTCGTCCAGTGAAGTCAGCTGAGCAAGTGCGCACGTTAAGCATCGCAGCTTCTTCGTCTTCGGCGCATCGTCGTGTTTCTATTCACCGCCGATTTCTCGATATCCTCGCGCGCGCCTAAGCAACAAGATCGTCCACCGATTAACTTCCCCGAAATTTTTCGTCCCATTTTATTTCCCCGCGCACTGCACGTGAGTGAAAAAATTGGTTAATTCTTTTGAACCGTACGATTCGATCAAACTCTCTTTAGCGCTTACTAGCAATATCGAGCCTGATTATAAACTTTACCGTGATTGGATTTTTTCCACTCGGGCAAGCTCCAAGGCAAACAAATTTAAAGTGCACTTTAACGCAAACTGCGCGTAAGAAATAAAAATTAAATTGAACTCGGATGTCGAGTCAAACTAAAAATCCACTGTGCATAATTCGGATACGTTTATATACGCTTATATATAAATATATATAATTTCCTCGAAATTTATGCACTCGTTTTATGGCCCGATTGCACGTGACACAAAAAAAATCGGCTTGAATTCATTTAACCCGATCGATCGATTGAATGTTCTCTCCCAATTACTCGAAATATCGAGTCCAATTAAACTTTACCGTGATCGGATTTATTTTCACTCGGGCAAGCTCTAAGGCGAACAAATTTAAAGTGCACTTTAACACAAACTGCGCTCGGGAAATGAAAATTAAACTGAACTCGGATATCGACTCAAACTAAAAATCCACCCTGCATTATTCGGATACATTTATATATGTGTATATATAAATATATATAATTTCCGCGAAATTTGCGCACTCGTTTTATTTCCAGATTGCACGTGACAAAAAAAAAATGCGCCTTTAATTCATTTAACCCGATTGATTGATTGAATGTTCTCTTCCGATTACTCGAAATATCGAGTCCAATTAAACTTTACCGTTATCCGATTTATTTTCACTCGGGCAAGCTCTAAAGTGAACAAATTTAAAGTGTACTTTAACGCAAACTGTACTCGTGTGTCGACTCAAACTGAAAATCCACTCTGTATAATTCGAATGCGTTTATATATGTGTATATATAAATATATATAACTTCCTCGAAATTTGCCCATTCGTTTTATTTCCCAACTGCACGTGACTAAAAAAAATTCATCCTTAATTCATTTAATCCGATCGATCGATTGAATGTTCTCTCCCGATTACTCGAAATATCGAGTCCAATTAAACTTTACCATGATCGGATTTATTTTCACTCGGGCAAGCTCTATGGCGAACAAATTTAAAGTGCACTTCCACGCAAACTGAACGTCGACTCGTATGTCGACCCAAACTAAAAATCCACCCTGCATAATTTGAATACGTTCATATATGTATATATATATCTGTCATGTACTAAAATACTATACAGCATTCGAATATGATTGATTACAGTTCTGCGGGCAAAGACGCGAGTGACAGATGAGAAAGAAAAAAATAAGAACGTTCGAGTGGAAACATTATTCGGACTCCGACATTGAGCAGCCAAAAAAAAAAAAGAAAAAGGATTGCATTGGACACACACCCCCCGCGACTGACAGATTGAAACACAATCCGTCATCCCCTAATTTTACACACGTACCGTCCAGCATGCCTGTGCTATCTTAGTCTCGCCCGAAGCTTATCGACTGTGCTTTAATGTCAACTATCGCGATAATCAAACGCCAAAACAAAAAAAAACACACTAAACGAAGCTCGTCAGCGAACGTCGAAAAAATAACATAATTCGTACGAGTATGCGACGAAGCTCGAAAAAAATCACTGCTTCACGCCATACGCGAACCCGTCGTCAATACCGACTCACAAAAATTGTATCTAAAAAAAAATAAAATGAAATAATGTAATTTAATTTTTTTTCTTTTTTTTTAATTTTTAAATTATTGTTCCTCGGGTCTC
Organism: Ichneumoninae sp. A BG-2022a; assembly: GCA_030522665.1. Taxonomy (NCBI): domain Eukaryota; kingdom Metazoa; phylum Arthropoda; class Insecta; order Hymenoptera; family Ichneumonidae; species Ichneumoninae sp. A BG-2022a. Next base: position 10,464 of record JAPYZC010002320.1, read on the forward strand.
GCGAATTTGTTATCGAATACTAGGTGTTCGGCCGAGCACGTGTCGGGCAGATAGCGCGGGCACGGAGGATGCGATAGGACGCACGCGAAGTGAGTGAGAGAAGAGCGACGGAGGCCCACTTCGCGCACCGATCCGGCCACGAAGGCTACCGCAACGAGAATGATAGTGGTTAGGCGTGGGAGAGCGGGGAAATATATAGAGACGTCGGTTAAGACGCGGCTGGGCCAGGAGGTGGAATCCATCGAAGCTTCCCCCTCGTTCGACTGGAGCCCCTGCCCCGGCACGACCGCCGTGCGCATCCATGTCCGTGTACTCGTTACATGCCGCTTCGTTGCGACGGTATGCATGGCCAGATGTGAATTGCGGCCCGAAATGTTCCGAAACACGCGCTCTCGCGCGCGCGCGCCGATGCGATGATGCATCGATCCATCGATCCGCACCGTCCTCGATTATCGGCGCTTCCGCAATTCTTCTCCCCGGCGGAAACTGCAAAAATAAAAAAAACCATTGTCGATCAGCGAATGCGTTATGAGTGAGTTCATTCATTTGACGAACAAGTTTGGAAACGAGAAAATTAAAGAAAAAAAAATTATAAAATGAAAAGAAAGATTTGTCTGTGAGGGAGGCAACGAAAATATGAGGAGTGTATATTTTTTTCCCGACTACGCTAAAAAGGCCCTATTTCATGCCTGCAACGGGGGTGGAAAGTGGCCGATTCTTGACCAGCGGGAGAAAAAGTGAACGTTTCCTCCCGCTAAATTACTTTTCCTCCCGCTGGTCAAGACTCGGCTAATTTCCATCCCATTCCAGGCATAGAAATATGGCCACTTTTTAGCACAGCCAGGAAAAAATAGCGTATGCCACTTGGGAGGAAGTGCCATTTCACCTCGTGTGAATTCCTCAAACTTCACACTCGGTGAAAAGACGCACTTTCCTCCCTTGTAGCATAATATACTATTTTTTATCTGTTTAAAAAATATTTTTTTAATAATTCAAAAAATATTTGTAATTTTTGACAAGCGGCAGGGATGAAACTGTGACTTATAGAGGGTTAATCGATTATGGACGCTTCCGCAATTCTTCTCACCGGTGGAAACGGCAAAAGTAAATAACAATTGTCGATTAGCGAATGTAAAAATCGTATCCGCACAAGCTCTACGAGTTAATGCGTGTGGCGAAAAAAAAAGAAGTTGAAAACATGAAAATTGCTAACAAAATATAAAATAAAAATAAAGATTCATCTGTGAGGAGGAAAAAAATATGAGCAATATCGCCTATTCCACAAATGTTTATTTTTTATTTTTTTTATCGTTTAAAAAATATTTTCATAAAGCCTAAGCGCCAGGGACGAAGCTGCGATTTGTAGAAGGTTATTCTATTATCGACTCTTCCGCTATTCTTCTTCCCGGCGGAAACTTCAAAAATCAAGAACAATCGTCGATTAGCGAATGCAAACACCGTAAGCTCACAATCTTAGCGAGTCAATGCATTTGGCGAAAAAGAAACTTTGAAAAAATGAAAATATCGAAAAGAAATAAAATAACGATAACTTTGTCAGGGAGACAAAAAAATATGAGCAGCATGCATATAAAAAAATATTTTTGATTAAAAAAATCGTTTAAAAAATATTTTCTAAAAGGCTAGGCGGCATTTAATTTTTAAAATTCCAGAATATATTCTCAAGTGTGTAGAATCACCTCATATTTTTTGTTTGATCGTTAATATAGATTTTTAATAAAAACTAATTATATCACACTTTTACAAAAATTGCGAGGGTCGAGTTTTTAACCGTTCGAGACGGAATACCTCGTACAATTCCCGAGAACAATTGTCTCTCACGAAAAACGATATTTCGACGTTTAGTGACAATTAGAAGATATTGTGGGAAAAAAAATGTCCCGCTGATCCTTTGAGAACGATTTTTACGAGGTTCGGTCCGCTTCCCTTTTCATCCCAAGTTCACGTGTTCCTCTGTTGGCCGTTTCCTCCTCTATTGGTCGATTCACGAAAGAAAGTTACTGTGAGCATCCCATGCATCCGACGATCCGATTCTTCTCTAAGCCCGAAAAAGAATTCTTCGTGAATGTCGAATCTGCATCTCGTTCCGCTGTAAACGATACTCTTTCTTCCTTATATAATATACATATATACATTTTTTTTTACGACCTCGGAGTCATTTGGGCTTCAGGTTGCCGAGCGTACGGTCCGTCGATGAAAACACCACGAACCCTCGGCTGAGCACGTTCCCTTCCCGTTGTCGTTGACGTTTTTAGTGCCGAGGCGCCGTGCTCGGAGTGGAAGCGCCGCCGCTGAAAAAAAAAAAAAACTCATCAACTCCGACGTGGGCAAAGCCGCCCACATGTCGCGTATGTAATACTAGTAGAGAGGAAAGGAATCGAGAACCACTCACTATCGAATCCCGAGGCGGAAGATCTAGCCGCAGCATTAACGAATTCATTATAAAATACGTTAATTGTAACGAACCTTTGCAGATCCAATTTTTTTTTAAGATTACTTGCCAACGAATATTGAGGACACGATCTTCACAGGCGTTTCGTTTGAACGTGTTTAAAGAACAAGCAAATTCAATCCTTCTGAACTACGAATTACTCGGGCTTAGTAATTTTCGTGAAATATATATAATTTTGTACTTATAGTTATATGTATGTATTATATATGGAAACTATGTTCCTTTAAATTTATAGATGTTTTTAATCCGTTAAATTGCATTTTTATTTTCATTATATTCGGAGCTTCTGTTTGCTAGATTTCGATTATTGTAATCTTTGTGATATACGCGGGCTCACGATCTCAGTCGACACTGTTGTCTGTAATGTATTCTTATCATTGTGTAAAAGGAGAAATCCCTTGAATAAATTTATTTAAATTATATTAATCACGTGCTATTCAATCGCAAAGCAGAAAATCTGACCGCAACATTAAGCCATTCATTATAAAATACGTAAATTGTAAATAAGTATATATATATATATATATAGTATATATATATATATATACTTTTTTAAAGATTATGCACGACAGATTATTCAGACATAAACTTTACAAGCGTTTCATTTAACGTGTTTAAAGAACAAGCAAATGCAATAGTCCTGAGCTACGAATAACTCGGGCTCAGCAATTTGGGTGAAATATATATATTTTTGGCACTTATAGTTTTATCGTACAATTATAACGATATAGTTATAATACTTATATAGTTATAACTATATTTTTATAAATTTGCAGCTGGTTATAATCCAATGAAGTGTATTTTGATTTTAATTATATTGGGAGCTTCTGTTCGCTAGTTTTTCGATTATTATAACTTGTGTGATATACGCGGGCCACTGTTGTTTGCAGTGTATTTTTATCATTGTATAAAAGGAGAAAACCCTTGAATAAAAAAAATAAAATGAAAAGAAATTCGACTCGTTTAAAAATTCACCAAACCAGACATTGGCTGGAATTGTTTGAATGAACTTTCCGTATAAACGGAAAACATGCGAAAAAGGAGACGCAGACCGAAGTATGGAACTTTCGATGTAGATAGGAGATCGTGAATTCGGCCGGATGGGTGAGGAACCTCGACCTCGCGCCCGTTTGCGCACACCGAGTTTATATCGTCAACTGTCGCTGTCACTTGACAAGGCACGGGATGTGCCTTTTCCGTTGTAAGAGAGCGAGCATGGAGTTCGGCCCGGGCCGCACCCAATCCATACAACTCAAACACGCGTATACACAGACACACACACACATACATATATATACATAAATACTTAGCGTGTAACAACACATCGGGCGTCGAATCGCTCCGTCAATAAAAATCGCGGTCAGATGCACCGGAAAATGCGCATGGACACTTTGATTCGAGAACCGTAGAATTGAATTCTATGAGAATATAATACAAAACCCACAACAAACATAATACACACATTCGAACAAACCGGACATACAATCTACCGTCTGAAAAAAAAATTGTAAACTTAATGTACCGGACTGAAAGTTTTTATGCTAAAACTAGAATATTCAATTTAACGCACAACTTGATGGAAATTAATGTACTTTTTCATTGAAAATAAAGGAAATTATTAAAATTAAAGTAATTTGTTGAAATTAAAGTAAGTCGTAGTACAAGTAATTTATTAGCGAGATGTTACATTGGTTCTCGATCGTTCAAGTATGTTATATTTGGCTTAGTGATTACATGAACGTATGGTAACATTATCAGCTAACGAGCCATCGAACTTGGTTCATTAAAAATAAAATATTTCTAATTTTTTAATACACTGAACATTAATTTTTCATCACAATTCTACAGGTCGTAATTTTTTTTTATTCTATGTGAACATAATACAAAACATTGGGATGACGAGACATGCCATGTGTCGTTGTTGTTATTGCACCGAATCGGTCGTTTCCAGTGACACATATTGCTTTGCAATATGAGAGAATGTTTCATAGGAACGTGTCTGGTCGAGGGTTGCCTACATTCCTCGGTAGGTACATCGACACGTCGTAGTAAGTTTTCTGCCCTCCCCCCCCCCCTGGCCTCTTTCCGGTGGCCGTACCGAGCCGAAAGGTAAACACACTGTGCAAAAAATTAGCATGCGTGAGAAAATCAAAATACAGAATTAAGGAGGTTCGAGCGAGTGGTGTTCATTCCGCCTGAATTCGAGAAAATCGGGCAAGAATTGCAAACACTTCCCAACGTTATAAAAATCTGAAAAAATTCATACTTATTACAGGCATTAAAAAGACTAATTTCACATAATAATAATTTCAAAATGTTATTAACAAATTGTTGAAAAAAAAATTGTTCATCAAAATATGTGGTAACTCAACTTTTTTTT
>JAPYZC010002321.1:0-18240 GCA_030522665.1 Ichneumoninae sp. A BG-2022a
GAGACTAAATTTCGTCAAGTTACAACGTAGAATTAAATTCTACGAGCAAACAATTTTTGTAGGAACAACCAAATAACACCTTCAACGCACTTTGGTGAACCCAACAATTTCTTTTTCTCAGTGTATGAGTGCTAAATGTTTAAAGTTTTTTATACAAACTTTTACGCTTTTATCTATTGACAGTTATCTGTATTACAGTAAATGCCATTGACCTAGAAACTATTAATTGTAATGGATTTGTAACAATATTAACTGCTTATTAATCGGTACCGGAAATGCAAACCAAATAAACTTGGCCAATGAGCCTTTGAGGATTTAAGGTCGAAGCCTGATAGTTTGCCAGATGCGTTTTTAGCATCGATGGATCTGGGTCAGAAGGCTGTGTCAACGATGACAGTGATATGTCCGTTCACTTCTCCTTTCCTCTTAATTCGGTTGGAGCGCTTTACACTAGTCAAATGAGTGCCACATTTTTTAATGTAACGTGCTAGTCGTTTATACAAACTTTTACCCATCTATCGATTATAGTGGATTATAGTGGATGGGCATTGCCCCAAATGCCCGTGACCTAGAAAAACATGAATTGCAATGGATTTGCAAAAATATTAACGAGTTATTAATCGGTACCGGAAGCGCAAACTATATAAATATTACCAATGAGCCTTTGAGGAATTAGGCTCAAAAAACGCATCCAGGTAGAAGTCCTAGATGCACTTTTGGCATCGATAGATTCAGGTCAAGAGTAACGCCACTTCAATTCCGTTTTCCTCGGAACTCCGGCTCTGAGCGCCTCAACAAAACTACCCGCAAGAACCGGAAACTATCGCAAGAAACCGGAAGTGCAAACCAACCAAATCTGCCCAATCAGCCTCCCGACATTTAGGGTCGAACAAACACTGGCGAATGCACTCGTTGGCGTTGATGGATTCAGGTCGGGAGGCTGTCAATGAAGACGATGACGTTACAGCCCTTTCGGGAAGAGCGCTTCATGGGCAGTAGGTGGGCTCTTCATCTTCGCTACTCTCGCATCGCGGCGCGATCGTGGCTGCACCGGTCGCGCCTCTGCAAGCACATCAGGGAGTTATCCACGTGAGAGAGTTGATGACGGTGCACCCGGAGGAGAGAACGGGCTTCCTCGAACGTCGTTGGCGATGATGCTAGCAGTGGCGAGAGAAAAGAAGAGGAGAGCCTTGGCGAGCAGAAAACCAATATGAAATTACCCTCGCGCGAGCAAGCGCCAAATTGCAGGTAATAAAGTAGGCCGATAAACAAATGAAGGAGCGCGCGAGAGCGGGCCCCCGGTCAGGGCAGGGGGCGAGAGAGGCGCTAGGAGTAAACGGCATCGGCTTCGCTACGTTTACTTGCCCGGAGGAAGCGAAGACAGAAGAGGAAGAAAAAGAAGAAGAAGACGAGGAGGATGAAGTGGAGAAAGAATCGGCGAGAGGAGAGAACGATAATGGCCGAAGCATCGAATCGGGGTAAAACAAACTTAAGGTGGCCGGTACCACGTGTCGAAGGGGGGTTACGACTTTACTTACGCCGTTGCCAGTTCAACCGCGCCGTCGCCCCCCCGCGTCGGGAACCCCCTCGAGGGGTCAAGTTTTCTCTGCGCAGCAATTTCTTCAAGTGGAGCGGAAGATACAGAAGTAGTGATGCGAGTCGGTAAATGACCGGTTAAATTACCAGTTAATTAACCGCGGCTACTAACGTACTTTTGGCACGATCGAACCCGGCGAAAATTGCTGCACTGAGAAAAAATAACAGTTAAAGTAACAGTACTGACTTTATACCATAAACAATAATTATAATGTAACCAAATGAATGTGTACTATCAAAAACTATTTGTATAGACGTTCGCCCTGGGAACTATTGATATAGTAGAAAATACTATACTTTTTCTCAGTGTGTCCTACGCTGTCTCCGCTTCAATCACGCATCCTTACTCTACACCCTAAAAATGCATCTTGATTTTTTAACCCGTTCGTCCCCCATAAGGTCGTCATTGCAAACAGTGCAAACGCTATGTTTAAAGTTCTAAGCCCCAGTACCTTCTAAGAGATAAAAATTGTTTAATAGTCATCAGGAACATTTTATTGAAGAAATAAAGCGTCTATTAAATAATTCGCAATAACGTAGACATTCCATCAAATTTAAATGAAAAGTTGCGTGCACTTGTCATTAAATAACCGAACGTTATTAACCGGCAAATTCTATTAAGTATTTAAACGGCTCGACTGATAAGGCCACGAATCGCGTTATCAGTCTTCGGCTTATCAGATCCACAAGCCCCCGAATGCAAAAGAACTTCGGGACAGTCGAGCTGGACCTTTCGCTGCAACGCTCCTCCGTCCCTCCAGGGAAAATCAAAGGGGGGGGGGGCAAGATGGTCCCCGGTATTCCGTTAATTAATTAACCGTTAGAAGCTGATCGGCACGCGATTACCAAATCCCCCCAATACCTTCTAACCAATAAGAATCGTTTAATAGTCATCAGGAACATGTTATTGAAGAAATAAAGCGTCTATTAAATAATTCGCAATAACGTAGACATTCCATCAAATTTAAATGAAAAGTTGCGTGCACTTGTCATTAAATAACCGAAAATGGTTACAAACTTTATTAGAGTAAAAGTGGGGAATATGGCCCGGTCCATATATCATTGATTTACGTGTTAATCGAGGTGGTCCATATTCACCACTTTTCCCCTAACCGTTAAATTAACAACACTAACAGTACGACAAGGGTATATAAACGGCTCGACTGATAAGCCCACGAATCTCACCTTATCAGTCTTCGGCTTATCAGATCCACAAGCCCCCGAATGCAAAAGAACTGCGGGACAGTCGAGCTGGACCTTTCGCCGCAACGCTCCTCCGCCCCTCCAGGGAAAATCGAAGGGGGGGCAATATGGTCCCCGGTAATCCGTTAATTAATTAACCGTTAGAGGCTGATCGGCACGCGATGCGTGCAACGGGGGACCATTCTGCTTGAAATCGGTAGAGGGGCTGCTCGGTGGTCGCGCACACCGGCGGACACGGCAGCAGCGCAGGAGCTGCAGCAGGGAGCACCAGTGGTCAGCGGTTTTGACGCGCTCAGGTGGAACCAAGATGGCCGACAGCGCGGCCCCCCGAGGCATCATCGCGGTGGGGGTAATGACGCTCATCACCCGACAGTGTTTTGCTATACCAACATCGAGCGAGCTCCTCGCTCCTTTTGCCGTTCGCGTTTGACGCTCGCGAGGGAGGGAGCGAGACGACCCGAGCGGAGATCTCATTCGCGATAGGGGGGGGGGGGGGGGGGGCGCCGCCGGGCCGCCCTTCTCTTGGCTCCTCGCTTCTTCCTCGCCACTTTACAACCTCCTACTCGGTCGGTTCTTCTCCTCTCGGCCGCGGCCAGGGAGATCCACGTACTGGGTACTTACACTGATGAGTACGTGAGTACAGCGCGTAACAGACCGTGCGTCGCGACCACGATGCATTCGAGAACGCACTTGAAACTCGCGACTGGCAAGACCGATGATTGGTTCCGAGGTTCCCGGTGATGGAGACACTTGTGAAGTTTCCCGGTAGAAATTTTCAAGCGTTACATCGGGACCTGATGGGGTCCTGGCTAGGACCCGACTAGCCTCTCTCAGGGTTTTATGTACACTGACAAAAAAAATCGATTGAGTCAACAAAATGAGCGCTTACGAGTGGCGAAACAATTTTTTGGTTGATAGAACGAAATAATTGCTGTATTAAGTAAAGAAAAATTTGAATCGACGGCCTGGTAGTTCGATCAACGTGGTATTTCTTTCGATCAACCAAACATTTGTTTCGCCACCCGTAAGCGCACATTTTGTTGACTCAATTCATTTTTTTTCTCTGTGTAGCGCTATTAAATTCCTGTTAGAAGCATCCCGGTTTGCCCAAGCGGGGACCGCAGAACCATGGTAGACATTTTCAAGCGTTACATCGGGGCCTGATGGGGTCCTGGCTAGGACCCGACTAGGCTTTGTGTAACGCTATTAAATTCCTGCCGGAGGAATTCTTGTCTGCTCGTTAGGGATCCCGAGAACCCTGGTAGACATTTTTAAGCGTTACATATCAGGCCTCGAGTGGGCCTTGTCAGGGCCTGATGTAACGCACTAACAATCCTACCGCGGAAAGGACCCAAGTAGACGCAATACGGTCATGAAGTCCACCCATGCACAGACTCACAAGACTAGAAATCGTAGAACGTTACAGATCGGGATCCGACTAGGCCTTGACACGGCCCGATTTGACGCCGAAAAAAATTCTCCCAGGCAATGTGTATGACTGGTTCTGATATCGGCTAATGAAAGCAGTGCGCGCGATGCGATCATGTTGATTTACAAAGTTGCGTATCTCTTTGCGAATCCGGATAAACCTCGTGCGACTCCGTCGCTACAACAAGTCCTGAAACCGCGGCCCAACCGCCGCACGGGCAAAAAATCCGCGGGCAGACTCGGTAAGCTACTTTACAAGCCGCTTGTAACGGGCCGGGAAACCCGGAGCAACAAGGTATTAATGCGAGTGAGCCGCCTTACGCGCAATTAATTAACCGATAAATTTTCGCCCTCCGCTCTCCGAGGCCCCGGGAAAGCCAGACATAATATTTCTACCGATGACGGGACATGAAAATATATCTAAAAAAACAAAAAAACGTATCGGAGTCGCAAACAAGTTTTAGGCCTCCGCACTATCCTCTGGACCGTCACAGCGGAAAAAGATACCAAGTACCTTCTTTCTTCGAACCCCCCCCCCCCCTCCTCCCTCCGACCCGAGAGTCAGCACGTCGATGACATTTATCAGGATGAAGCCATCGAAGCTACACCCGAAGAAATGGTTTATTACATTTAAATAAATCAATGCATTAGAATTATTTTTATTGAAATGGAATGTTTTTTTATTTGTGCGAAAGAAATTTTTTTTTATGGGCACCTGTGAGAGTTGCTTCATTCGACCAAATAATTTTATTTGCCGATAGCTGTGTACGCAAAAACAACTTCTTTAAATATCGACTAATCACAATATTCAAAATCAAAAATGTAAGTAATCGTTTCTTCCGATCAATTTAGCGCTAGATGTCTGTTATAATAACGTATGATTTATTTGACTTTCGCCGGAAAACTAAAAAAACCAGATTTGGAGAATTTTTTTTTTCAATTAAAAAAATTGTTACTATAAATAAATAATGCATTTGCTTTAACTACAACATCGCCTTAGATACAAATAAGTACACTACGTATATAATAAATATGTAGTTAAATAAAAAATTTAAATTTCCCTAAAACAAAAAAAAAGACAGAGGTGGAGAAATATGGAGACACTTTTTTCTGTTTCATTAAAAAAAATAGTCACTACAAATAAATAACGCATTTGTTTCAACTACGACATTAGATACAAATAAGTACACTAATATATATTTAAAAAAATCATTTATTTGCCCAAAATAAATTTCATTAGTCATAAAAAAAATCGTTTCTCCGGGTGAACCTCGTTGCAGCATAACGTCCTATTATAATTACATCGCCAGCTCCCGGGCCTCGCATGCGGTCCGGCGAAGGTGTCGCGGACGCTGGGCGCTCCAGCGATCCGTCCCGTGACCGTTCCCGACGGATTCCCCGGCGGGACCTTCCAGGATGTACGAAAAGCCCGAAAGAGCCGAGAATCGCCGAGCGGATGATGCACGAGGTGTGTTTAGGGCGCGCGATGATGACGCGCCGAACGGCGGGTCGGGCGCGACGGGAGCCGCGTGCGTTTCGATCGGACGGGAGTCCGATCGGGAGTCCTCGGACTCGTTTCTTCATCTTTCTTATTATCGCGCCCTCCGTCTCGCTCCGTCGCCGGAAAGGAGGACGAAACGGCGGAGGCGAGACGCGCGTTCGTGTATGGGTGGGTCGCACACATCCGCGGGGTTTCCTCCTCGTCCCGCTCCGTGCCGTCCTAACAAGAGCCGGGATAGAGCCGTCAGAGCCCCGGGAGGGCATCGGGCTCCTCGCGCGGACTCCCCGCTGTTCGCCATCTTGGCTTTTATTAACGAGAAAGGAGTCGCGATCCCAGCGGCAGCAGCGCCGGCAGCGACTCCGGCAACGGCAGCCGGTGATCGAGGATCAAACGTTCCTCGCGAGAAAGATACAGATAGGATTCTCTATAGTGGGGAAATAAAATAAAAGATATATTTATAAAAAAAATTATACAAAAGGGTTTAAGTATGAGTGAAGCGGGCAAGTGCGAGACAGAGCCGGTGTCCTCGAGTCTGCGAGATCGAATTCATTAAGGAATGACCGGGAGTGCGAGGCTTGACGGAGGACAATGTTGCTGGATTCCTGGTAGAGTCGGCGGAGCGTTACATCGGGGCCTAGTGGGGATGCTTCGTTACAAAGTTTCTGCGTTGATGGGCGACTCGTAGGGATGAAGTGGGAGATTGTTTCGGAGATTCGGGCGTTATGATTCCCGTATTTGGAGCGTTACAGCGGGGGCTGGTCGGGGCCTTGCCAGGGACGTAACACTCGAAAGTTTGTACCGGAGAACTAGGAAAATATTGATACGAGACTTGTAGACGTGAAATGAGAAATTATTTCGGAGATTCGGGCGTTACGGGTCCCATATTTGGAGCGTTACAGCGAGGTCTGGTTAGGGCCTTACCAGGGACGTAATGTTACAATGTTTCTACCGAAATATACGGAAGATATTGATATGGGAGTCGTAGGTTTGAAAGAAAACATTATTTCTGTGTTTCGGGTGATTTGGTTCTCGTATTTGGAGCGTTACCTCGGGATCTGGTTGGAACCTCACCAGGGACGTAACGCTCCAACGTTTCTACCGAAGTATGAACAAGATATTGATATATGAGTCGCAGGCTGGAAAGAAGAAATGATTTCGGAGTTTCGCGCGTTCTGACACTCGTACTTGAAGCGTTACATCGAGGTCTGGTCGGAACCTCACTAGGGACGCAACGCTCCAAAGTTTCTACCGAAGTACGAACAAGATATTGATATGTGAGTCGCAGGCTTGAAAGAAGAAATGATTTCGGAGTTTCGCGCGTTCTGACTCTCGTATTCGAAGCGTTACAACGAGACCTGGTCAGGACCGCACCAGTGACGTAACGCTCCAAGATTCCTACCAAAGTACGAGCAAGACATTGATACGTGACTCATAGGAGTGAAATAAAAATTGCTTTCAGAGTTCCGAGCATTCCAACTCTCATGTTTCTAGCGTTACATCGGGCTCTGGTCGGGCCCTCACCAGTGACTTAACGCTCCACACTTTCCACCGCGCTACAACAATGACACGATCATCTCAGCTCCGCGTAGCTCCATGCATTCCGCCTCTCGCATTCGGTACCCGGAAGACTCCGAACGCTGCGCCGACTCTTGTACCGAACAAAGTTCCCTGCCCGGAGGTTCTTCCTCCGCACAGAGTCGTCAATTCTCCCGTCTCTCCGCGATAGTTACTCGGAACATTATACCCCATAATCGATATCGCCCCGGTCTCTCCTCGATGTCGTTCCGCACAAAAAAAAAAAAAAATATTTCGCTCGATCCCCGCCGGATCTCAGTCGCAGATGTACCGCGGTACTTACCCTACGTCACACACGCTCACCATACGCCGTACCTACGTCCCGATAATAGCGCTCTCGCACCGTTACACTCTATCTCTACGCTCGCTCTCGAGGATGCTGCCGTGCGTGGGCGTCGTACGAGGCGTCGCTTTAACGTTCCGCATAAATTCCAGCGCTCCGTAGCCGCGAGAGGGAGGACGTCGGATGAAATCGGACGGCGAACGAGCGGCGCTTCTCCAATTTCCCCGCAGTAAACGTCAAGCCAATAAGAATCCTCCGGTCGAGGGGCCAAAGCTCCGGCGATCACCGGACGCGTCCCCGTTCGCCCGCTCGGCGAAGCTCTCGGATAATCCGCGAGCTCTCTCATTTATACCGGGCCGACGCCGAACCGGACCCGGCCCGGAGCCGGACGGGCGCGGGGCGCGACCGGAGGCGAAAAGCTGCACCGCGCGTGAGACCGGGGCGAGAACGACCGAGAGCTCCTCCACCGGAGACTCCGGGCGGACGCGCATACACCCATTCACCGATCCCCCCCTTAATAAAACGGCTCGTATTTTAAGATCCGTAATATTAACATAATACCTCGTATACGCCCTATAATTGCGACCTAATGCCCGACGTCGTAGCCCAGCACGTGTGGACGGGACTTAATGGGCCACCATAAGCACACCACGGGATAAATAAATAATCAGATTCATTGTGCCGGGGCTCGCGATCCGCGGACTCGCTGAGTCCTTCCTTCTCGCAGCGATAGCGAGGCTGATCCTCTCTACGCGCCGTGAAACCCGCGAAGCTTCGACCAGAAACGCATTTATCTTGGCTCTCTGACACTGTGTTTATTAAAAATAATGACTCGAGCGCCTCCTCGTCGTCCCCCCCTCCCCCCCCCTCGTAAGCGGACGAGGGGGGGGGGGGGGGTTGGGGCTCGTCCGCTTACGAACAACTTCTCTCGCGCGGTGCATCCCGGCCCTTGCAGCTCCACACCTCGTCTCCCGGGCGCGCACATGCGTCTCTACGGGGAAGGCTCTCTGAGTCTCGTTCTTATCTTCATCTGCCGACGAAGCCCGCTTCGAGGGGCTTCGGGAGATACTCCGACGGTTTCTGACTCGAATTATCATTCGATTTGCAAGGTAGTGGATGTCGTGAAGGTAGACTGAGAGACCTTTTTTCGAGCCGCGAAGAGTTTGACGAGGCCTTGTCGGGCTTTGAGGGATGTTGCGCTGAAAAAGTGTATTGTAAATAGGGAGACATTTTAGAGCGTTGCTGTGGTGGCTCGTGAGGCCTTCTCAGGGACTGACCTTACGCTAAATAAATGGTACGGTGGGAAATGGAGTAAAATTTTAGGGCGTTACATTCCCAAACAAATTTTAGGGCGTTGCATCGCCCTAAAATTATATTCGGAATTATATTCGGCTAAATACGGTGAAATTTTTAAGTGTTACAGCGGCGGCGGACGAGGCCTTGTCAAGACCTGAACGTACGCGAAGAAGTAATCTATCAGGGTAAATAGGGTGAAGTTTTAGAGTGTTACAATAGAGTCAGGCCTTGTCAGAGCCTGAGATGTTACACCAACAATTCTATTGGGCTAAATAGGACGGAATTTTAGGGCGTTCCATCTTCGCCTGATGAGGCTTTCTCAGAGCTGGACTGTACGCTAAAAAAAATGCTGTCGGGGTAAATAGGTTGGAATTTTAGAGCATTACATCGGCGCCTAACAAAGCCTTATCAGGCCTGATGTTATGTTAAAATTATGCTGTTAGGGTAAATAGAGTGAAATTTTAGAGCGTTTTGCATCGGCACCTAACAAAGCCTTATCCGGCCTGATTATATGTTAAAATTATGCTATTAGGGTAAATAGAGTGAATTTTAGACCAGTACATCGACGCCTGACGGGATGTCTACAAGTCCTGACCTTACGCAAATAATTGCTATCAGGATAAATAGGGTAAAATTTTAAAGCGTTACATCGGCGCCTAATTAAGCATTATTACGGCCTGATGTTATGCTACAACAATGCTATCATGGTAAATAGAGTGACATTTTAGAGCATTACATCGACGCCTGAGGGGCCTTTTCAGGACCTGACCTTACGCAAAAAAATTGCTATCACGATAAATACGGTGAAATTTTAAAGCGTTACATCGGCGCCTGACGAGACCCTGTCACTGCCTGATGTAACGCTAAAAACAGATTCTACGAGCATGAACCAGAGAAAAATTGTCGAGCATCACGTCGAACCCCGACAAAACTCCAACCAGGCTTTGCCAGGCTCTTATCGTATCCTCATGTAACGCTAAACCCAAAAACCACCACAGTCCTTCCATCGAAATGGCGAAAACCATCTTCCCGACGACCTTCCCAACCCCAGGCGACTTTTCTTCGACCCCCTGCGGCGACCCGACCTCCATACGTTCCCCGTCGGATCACAGGTGGCGATAGACTTGTAACACGTTCCCAAAAAAAAAAAAAAAAATTCAGACCCTCAGCTTAATTATCTCCCTCCTACATTTCAAGACTAGTGGAAGCGCCCTTTTAATTTTTCTCATCTCCCCTCCCAGCTTTCCAAGGAAGGTCTAACTCTCTTCATCAACATTCCACCGGACGCAACGCCAGATCGGAAATCTCTGCGTCGCACCAGCCAGCGAATGCCGGTCCGAAAAGCGAGGAAAAGGAAAAACACGACCCTCTATCGTCGATCTATCCGCGGGCCCAGAACGGATGAGAAGCCTCTAAATCATCCCCGTGGACGTCCCCGACTCCCCAAACCGTTAAGTTCCGAAAACAAAAGGTAATTTGTTCGCCGAACACGTATCCGCACCGGTCGCGATACGGAAAGAGGCGATGCATGAGGGACCGACGGGGAGGAAGACGACTCGCACACTGAAAAAAAAATTTGCTTGCGGGCTGCCAATGAAAAAAAATTGTTATTTCGATTCTACTTTCAATTCTTACAATTCCATATGATATTGAAGCAACGACGGCAACACCCAGAATTTTTTTTTATTTAACAGCGACCGTTTATTTGGTTTAAGTAAAATATTTATTTAAATTAAGTAAATAGTTACTTAGATTAAATAAAAATTTATTTAAATCAAATAAATATTTCACTTAAACCAAACAAACTGTGGCCGCCAAATAAATTTTTTTTCTGCGTGAAGATTGTCAAGGTGACGTGTTATCGTTTCAATCCCGTATGGAATCGTTAGAATTAAAAGTAAAATTGAAATAATAATTTTTTTTCTTTGGCAGCCCGCAATCAAATTTTACTTGAGTCAATGATATTTTTTTTTCAGTGCAGCATCCCCGCGATGGACCAACATCGCGAGATCTCCCCCGGGATACGAAACGGTCCCCGAACGCGCTCATCGCTTGTTTTCTGGACGAGAAAGCTCTCTCCTCTCTCGCCTCGCATAGAAGACGCGTAGAGGAGATCGGGCAGATTCTCTTCGCCTCCCGGTGAAGAGGAGGAGAGAGCAGAGCTCTCTCCTCCGGTGCCTCCGACGTGCCAACGGATTCCTAGAAACGTATCTCCTCGGAGACATCTGTGGATGCTGCGACGGGAACGGGACAGCGAGGGAGGCGAGTGTGTCCGTCGGTCCGTCCGTGTACGTGTGTCCCGGGCTGCTCGCGGCTGTCCAGCCTTTCCCAACGTAGAGGCTGAGGACCGGGGATCATATCTCTCGGCATCGTTGACCCTACGCGGCTCTCCGGGCACGTTTCTTTCGACCGGGGACTATGAGGTACCGATTTTTGGATGGTTAGGAGCGTCGCCGGATTCCGCCGGTTATTAATTGGGGAGGAACACAGTTTTTGGGACGATAAGTGTAGTGTATTGATTGATTGTAAATTTGATGCACTGGAAATTGAAATTTGCTTACGTCAGTTGCATTGATTGAAGATTTATGTACTTTTGTTGAAAAATGAAAATACGAGATATTAAAGTTACAAACGTTTTGCCTGAAATTTATAAAAATTCCATTAAAAATTCATATTTTTGTGTTTGAAATTTCGGCAACAGTTTACGTAAAACAGCTTCCAATACCGTTCATTAATTTTCAAACAAAATTTTTTTTGCAGGTTGAAAGCAATGTCAAGCTGATTTTTAGTTTCCTAAAGACAACGATTTTTTTTATGACGGAAGAAAATAACGAGAGAATCCAAATATACTAGTTTTTGGAGGCGGATTTTCGGCACGTCTCTATGTTCAGACACTTTATGTTCCAATGTTTCGGACAATCATAGATTTCGAGAATTCTGATGTACGAAGTCAACTAGTTCATATTAAGTAGAAAATTTATTTGCCATTTATTAATTAAATTAATGAAATTTTATATTTACACGAAGCTAACGTCCTAAAATTGCAAAGATTTTTAAAATTAAATTAATAAAAAAAATTTACTAATAACGGTGTAACTTGAGTAAACATGAAGGTATCGAGCTTAAATTTGGCACGGGAATGGAGCAACACTGTACAATGTTTCATATTAAATTTGGCAAAAATTGATCCAACCGTTGACTTTGTAGAATTTTGAAGATATTAAATTTTTTTTAGGCCCGACACAAATTTCTGAATAAGTCAGCTAGCAAAATGCAACAATAGACAATAATTTAGACTCAAACCCCGTACAACTTTTTTCCGTGCATAAAACAATGTTCATAGATCCGATAACGAGTATCAAATTGAATATCCAATACCGAAATTCCTAATAAATCAATCCGCACAGGAGTGTCCGACGACTGGGCCATGTCCGAGCACTCGTACCGTTACCTCACGAATCGTCTCATAACATCCAGTCAAGAGAACCCAAAACCGCTCGATATCACACTCGACGTTTATTACAATCCTCCTCGACGATTCGGTTGTGTGTTAAAAAAAATTACAACTCCCTGATTAATGAATGAGCACAAATTGACGCGGGTATACGCGCCGCGCATGCGCGGCGGGGGGACTCGAGCGGAGACAAAAAAGATCAAGATTTCCTTAATGAATTCAGCCGTTCGGTGAGTTATTGAATATCTCGTGACTGAACGACGTCGACGGGGACGTACGAGGAGGATGATGGTCGTTGGATACACACACATGTCTCTATATCTATACCCACATATGTACACATATCTCCGATGTGGGTTAATTGATTGCCGTTAGGCGCAGGTTACTCCGTGTCTCTCGCTCGATCCTCGGGCCCGATCGGCCCGCTGGACGTGCCGGCTCCCCCACACACACACACACACATACACACACATGTGTACGGGAGAGAAAGAAAATTAAGTTAATTTTTTTTTTTTTTTTTTAGAAGAGACTCTGATGGGGCTGCGGGCACGGACGTACGCGACGAGTCGGGCTCGGCAGCAACGGAGTCGCTCGCGAGACGGACGGACGGACACGGCCAACAAATGGTCTTGCCAGTACAAGATCCTTATCTTAGGAGTGGTATATTTATGTGAAGCTCGCGTAGGTAATCTACCTACCGAGAAAACCAGGCTCGGAGCCCCCTCGAACGCACGCTCTCTCGCTCGGTCGCCCCGGCGAACGAGAGAGGAAAGGAGAGAGCACCGGAGGAGAGCACGGACATGCAATTCTTTGGGTCCGGGGGGCCCCCCCGAGCGGCTCTGGAGAACGCGCGCGCGCGCCTACGTTCTCGCACCGGGAGACACGGGCGAGCTCGTGCGATCTCGCGCGATCGGATTACCACCAGAGCACACCGGAGAGCAATGCGCGCGGCTCCGGCGCGTTTGGGTTCGGGGAAATTTGCGGCTCGTCACCGCACCGCCTCGTCGAGGGAATCGCTTTGATATGAAAAAAAATATATATATATATATATGAAAATTTAACGAACCGCTGGCAGCCCCCGCTATACATTGTGTGTCGTCGCTGATGAATCTTGGGATCATGAAATCAAAACGAAACGAGAAAAGAAGTCGTGGAAATAAAGGTAAATGTGCAGTGAGAAAATATTTAATAGTTAAAGTAACGATAGTAACTTTTTGCCATGATAAATAGTTTTTGAGGGGAAGGTTTACATTTTGTAGTTACGACAATTAGAAACGATTGTGATTGTGTGTTTTGATGTATTTTTTACCGCTGAAAGCGATAAAAATATATATATGAAAATTTAACGAGCCGCTGGCAAACCCCGGTATACATTGTGTGTCGTCGCTGATCAATTTTGGGATCATGAAATCAAAAATAAAAGAGACAAGAAGTCGTGGAAATGCAGGTAAATGTGCAGTGAGAAAATATTTAATAGTTAAAGTAACGATAGTGACTTTTTGCCATGATAAATAGTTTCCGAGAGGAAGGTCTACATTTTGTAGTTACGACAATTAGAAACAATTGTGGTTGCGTGTTTTGAATCCGCTAGGTTTTTTTGGGGTGAAGTACAGTGAGAGATTTTATGCATGGAAAATCGTATTTTAGTGATTTAGATGGGAAATATTGGGTTGGGAGTTAAACAATTATCATATTCGTGATCAGCGAGAAAAATACGTGGAATGTAGCCTTGAAATAAAAAAAAATCGATTGAACAACGATTTTTCACTTTTTGAGCCACTTTTGGAAAAATGTCGATTTTCGTGATTTTCAAAGGTCGATATCTCGGCACCCAGTGGAGCTAGGAAAAATGCGGGGTGCGCATCGTGTTCTACAGTCAAAAATACACAAGATAGGGCCGTATGCGAAGTTTTAAAATCGTTTAATCATCCTGTTCGAGGACGTTGAAAAATGTGAAAAATTGATTGGAAAGGGGTAGCCTTGGAATTTTTGATGAAATATTTTTTGTCGGTATGAAAAGTTTTCGTCCCTTTCCGTATTCCGACGTATTTTTGTGCGCTGAGCATGAATCCGAAGGTCTTTTTCTGCGTAAGTGCAGCGAGCCATTTGTATCATCGATTTTACGCACCGAAAACAGTTTGCTCCAATCTAAAATCCCAATTCTTGGGATTAAAATCTAAAATCCCAATTTTTGGGATTAAAATCTAAAATCCCAATTTTTGAGACTAAAATCTAAAATCCCAATTTTTGAGATTAAAATCTAAAATCCCAATTTTTGAGATTAAAATCTAAAATCCCAATTTTTTGGATTAAAATCTAAAATCCCAATTTTTGGGATTAAAATCTATAATCCCAATTTTTGAGACTAAAATCTAAAATCCCAATTTTTGAGATAAAAATCTAAAATCCCAATTTTTTGGATTAAAATAAAAAAATCCCAATTTTAGGGATTAAAATCTAAAATACAGCATTTGCCACAAAACGAACCTCGCATTCGTGACGGAGTGTTCTCCAACCCACCAACCACCATAACCCACACAGAACGCCACAAAAAGGCCCTCGAGTGGGAGTAAGAAAGTGCAGAGAGATACTCTCCACTCCGCTAATTGAATGAACGGCTCGCCGGTGGGGGAGGAAGCCGGAGAGAGGGATGAGTAAAAAAGTGCGTCTCGAGAAAGACGTCTCACTCGGAGTGCGAGATCGGTGGGGATGGGAAGAGAGGAGAAATGCGCGCGGAGCGAGCGAAAGCCGCTGCATCGAGGATGCAGCGATGCAACAGAGACGCAGTTGACGCGGTGCAACGCGGGGGTGCGGGGAAGCGGATCCCCCGATCCGCTTCCCTCGCGCCCTCGCGCATGCATGGGAGAGCCTCGGCAGTTTCGACCCGACCCTTTTCTCCTCGAGGTAGGATCACAAGTGGTATAATCGTGATAAGCAGGTGATAGATGCCCTTTGGGGCCCCACCGGTCGGTCCTCAGCAACGGACAATGGCTATTTGTTTCTACCTCGTCCTCCGCCGTTCGGCTCTCCGCGCGGATGCTGCGGGATTCGTGCCAGCCCCGTCCGGTATGTCTTCCTCGCGGGGCCGAAACCCGAGGCCGGGGACCGGCGAGGGGGAGGGACGGGGGGGGGGGTGGTACCGCGGGAGATCTCGTCGCGCGAGAGCCGGTCTAAATCACATCGACAGATAATCACAACTTAATTTACCCCCCGCGGCCCCGACGGGATTGCCGGCGCTGGCCGGCCGCTGGCGCGATGCTGGGCCCACGGCTTATCCGAAGAGTCGAGTCACCTGGCCGAAGAGGTACGCGCTGGCGGGACTCTTCGGGGGAGAGAGGGGCGCCCCCAGCATCCCCCGCGCGCGCTACCGGAGGGCCTCATTCATTGTATGCAGATCGGGGATTCAACGTCCGGTCGCGAATAAATCGGCCCAGCGGAGCGCGTCCGCGCTCTCGCGGGGATAACGCGCACCTTCGCCGGAGCGAAAGTCCCGTCGGATTGGGCGTTGCGCTTTTTTTTCTATCTCGAGGATTGGCAATTTGGAGCGCTAGGCAAATTAGTTATTTTTAATAGATTAGAAATATGTTATTATTTTTTTTTTATGACGAAATAAATAAATGATTTTCGAGAATCTGAAAATCTGAGAAAATTCCGAGAAATGCAGTGTTGCGTATAAAATAGTCAAACGATAAGCCACAATCGAGTAGGTTTTTATTCTACTTTTTTTTCACTGGTTTTTTTTTCAGAAAAATTAGAAATAAGAAAAGGTTATGCCGACCGACTCCGGCCCAGATCTAAAATGTTATATATGACACGACATTTTTCAGAATTTTTTCAGGTCTTTATATCGTGGTGATCATTTATTCATTTTTTGAACCATAAATAATGATATACATTTTCGTTTTTATAGTGAATGCCGCATGTATTACCCGGTATAACTTACACCGGGCAACACCGGTAATATCAGACCTCAATTATTCCGTCTTCTTTCCCTTTTCCCCAGGTAAAATACATTTGACTTACAAGTCGGTCGGCCACTTTTACAATTACGGTTTCGTGGTGCATTCATCGACCCGCACGTGTCTGGAAGGCCGCCAATCGCAAAAAAAATATTAACGTTTAAAAATAATAATAATAATAAATTATTATCATTCATAATTAATAATTAATAATTTGTTATTTTTACTATATCAAAAGCAACTAATTTTTCGTTAAAATTATAATTATTGTATGAAAAATATATTTTCGCATATTTCTTTTCCCATAAGGCTATCGATGGCCAGCCGGTACAACATACAGCGCGCAACACCGGTGATGTCGGACCTCAATAAATTAATGTTACTTAAAAATCAGCCGGCGATCGCAAAAATAAAAATTTCATGAATTATTTAAAATAATAATAATAAATTATTATTATTACATAATTAATAATTAATCATTTTTCGTGAAATGTATAATTATAGTATGAAAAAAATATCTTCGCTCATATATTTTTTTCCATGAGTCTATCGATGACCAGCCACCATACACGTGTATCCTCACGCTGATTTGAAGAGGCTAATTTAGATATCAGGCCTCCAAAGCCCGCATGGATTACCCGGTATAAAATACACCGCGCAGCACCAATAATATCGGGCCTCATAAATCAAATTAATTTAACTTAAAACTCAGCTGGCTATCGCAAAAATAAAAAATTTAATAATTATTAAAAATAATAATAATAATAAAATATTATTATTACATAATTAATAATTAATAATTTTTCGTGAAATGTATAATTATTGTATAAAAAAAAAAATATCTTCGCTTATATATTTTTTTGTCCATAAAGCAATCGATGGCCAGCCACTATACACGTGTGTGCTCACGCTCATTTGAAGAGACTAATTTAGATATCAGGCCTCCAAAGCCCGGATGGATTACCCGGTACAACACACACCGGGCAACGCCGGTACCATTCGGGCCTCAATTTTTTAAGTCTTCTTTCCCTTCTCCCGAGTTAAAATTAATTTGACTTAAAAGTCGGCCGGCCGCTATTATAATTACGGTTTCGTGGTGCATTCGTCGGCCGGCACTTGTCTCTCTCCCGGGCCGGCCAGTCGCATATGGAGAGCGTCGAGGAGCAGTGTGAGAATCAGAAGCGCGATGAGGCGCATACCTGCGCCTCCGCTCGACGGGCTTCGCGAGCGGGCACGATGAAGAGAGGAGCCGAGAGGAAGAAGCGCACGCACGGATGCGCCACGTTCGCGCCACAATGCCCCTTCGCTTATCCGCTCATTCGAGCGCCGCGATGATTAATGACCATCGGCGCTTGGCCGACTCGTTAATGACGCCGTGACTCGGCCAATACGCTAACTAGCCCCCTTTACAGTTTGAGGGACCGGGCGCGCGAGACGAGGATCTCCTCGGCGTTGGTACACTGTGGCGCAAGAACGAGCAGAGGTGGGCGCGCACGCACGCACGAATGAACGGCACGCACGAATCATGAGTGATTTGCGCCCACGGGCACGAGGGAACGAGCATTCATTAGTCCCCGTTATACTTCCGTCTCGGACGGGATGTATCGCGATCGCGAGATTGTTAAAAACAACCGTGGTGGAGGTTTTTAGCGAGTTGGATCGGGGCCTCGTCGGGTCCTGATGCGAGGCTTCAAAATTCCTACCAGAATGTTGCGCAGAATTGCTCTAGAATATTGTGCAGAATGTTCCGCAGAATGGCTTCAGAATGTCTTGAAAATGTTGCGAAGAATGTCTTAAGAATGTTGCGCAGAATGTCTTGAAAATGTTGCGCAGAATGTCTTGAAAATGTTGCGCAGAATGTCTTGAGAATGTTGCGCAGAATGTCTTGAAAATGTTGCGCAGAATGTCTTGAAAATGTTGCGCAGAATGTCTTGAAAATGTTGCG